>WBNH01003228.1:0-22181 GCA_013401255.1 Urocolius indicus
CTACCATCCCAGACCCACCACAACTGTGAAGAAAAAGAATATATATAAATTTTCTCATGTCTCCTGCCAGTGATTTTAGTGTCAAAACTACTAAATACTGGATCATTTTTATCATCCCTTTCTCAAAGCTGTGAAAATAAATATGCAACAATCTAATTTTTCAAAAATAAACAATCAAAAAATAAATGAAAGACTCTTCTTTTACAAACAGAAAATCTATTCTTCTAACAAACACAAGAAGGTGCCTATAGACTTGTATGTGAAAAATTTGGAATTTAAGATTATCAGAAAATTTATCCCAAGTAGTTCATAATATTCTTTTGCCATCAAAAAAGTTGGAGCAGGGGGTTTCTATACATGTAATCTATATGAACTTCACTTTAAGATTCTCTTCTGAAATTAACACATAGAATAGCTTACAATCAGTACAAACACTTCTAAAACAGAAACACAGTTTACAAGTGATAAAGATCATGTTACAAAAAAAGATGCTCCTTGTTTCTTAATTTTCCCAGAATCTTCTGAAAATATCTGTTCCTCAGTAGATCTGAGGAATAGTGGATTGTTCCTAGAGTACAGGAAGGAAAACTACTTGAAATACATTAAAAAAATAATAAGTTGGTATTCTGTCCATGCTATCCTTATGGCACTCTTCTGTTCATATCACAGTAGATGGCTAACACTATCCATCTTCCAATTCTCCATACTTCTTATCTGAGAGCATCACAGAGGTATTACATCTTCATTTTGCATTTGTCAATGGCAGAAGTTCAGCACATTGAAATGTACTCATCACCTAAGGAAGTTGCAAAGTCCTTGAGTCATCAAGACTGCAAGACAGCCAAAGACAGAGGAAAATCTGCACAAGCTGCTGTGGGTCTCTTACTGTAGAAGTGCAATGAGTCTGATAGAGTATGTACCTAGGTCTCCTGGCACTAAGTGTTTCCATTGTTTGCACAGGAACGGTGCTACATTGTGAATAAGGGGGCCAGAACAATTTTCTTCTAATGAATGTCTGAAATAAACTGTGCAAGATATAAGAAACCTGATTTTCAAAATTCTGCTTATAAAAATTCACAAATACTGTGTTTCAAACCAATAAACAACCTCAAATTATTCTATGATTTTATTACCTTAGGTAATGAAACATTTTTTTCAAATTCATTTTCTTGATAAGACCGAGCTTTGTCAGATGTCATAGTATGCTGATCATCCTCTTCTTCCTTGGAGGTCTTCGAGACCCACCTGGACATGTTCCTATGCAACCTTATCTAAGTGGACCTGCTTCTGCAGGAGGGTTAGACTATATGATCTTTAAAGGTCTCTTCCAACCCTACCATTCTATGATTCTATGATCCTACTCTCTGTTAGGAAAGAAGACCTAACTTGAACTATAGTCTTCTTATTTTCAGTCAGGCAATATATGCTGGTTCACTCAAGAAGAGTAGACCATGATCTTCTTCACCAAGAACTAATGCCACAAGAAAGCTCTCCTAAATCTGCAGTAAGAGATACTTACCAAAATCTAATGGAGCTTATGTGGAGTAGCAATGCAAAATTAGGACATCTCTTTCAGATGATCTTGTAAGCTCATCCGTGGAATCAAGACTTTGTGGCATCAGGATTTCCTTTTATTTTCACTGTAAATTCCACTCTTAAAAACAAACAAACAAACAAACAAACAAAAAACCTATACAATTTAGAGGCATATATTTTTAGAATCCCATTAAATAGAAACAAAAATCATCTCCCAAAACCTGAGGTTAGGAACTGAAAATCCATGGTACTTCTTTGATAGCACAATTCTAAGGAAGATGTAAGGGCAATAGAGTGAATTCCATGAAACCAGGCATGTGCACACACATATACACACACAGAGGATAAAACCAGTGATGTTATCATCTGATAGAACAGTTCTATAAAAAATGAGATTGTCTAAACAAGCCTGCAGGTGAAACAATTTACTTGAGAAGATAAAGGCCAATGTCATCTCAGTTTTCTAAAAGGGCAGGAAGGATGACCCAGAAAACTACAGGCTCATCAGCCTTACTTCCATCTCTGGAAACGTGATGGAACAATTCATCCTCAATGTCATCACTAAACATTTGAAAGAAAAAAAGTTATCGGGGGAGCCGCTATAGACTCACCAATGGGAAATCCTGTTTGACCAACCTGATAGGCTTCTTTGAGTGCATAACTAGCTGACTAAATGAGGGAAGAGCAGTGGATGTCATCTACCTTGACTTCAGCGAGGCATTTGACACTGTCTCCCTTAACATTCTCATCAGAAAGCTCAGGCAGTGTGGCTTGGATGAGTGGACAGTGAAGTGGATCGAGAGCTGGCTGAGTGATAGAGTCCAGAGGGTGATGATCAATGGCACAGAATGGAGCTGGAGGCCTGTAGGCAGTGGAGTTCCACAGGGACCAGTCTTGTTCAACATCTTCATCAATGACCTGGATGAGGGGACAGAGTGTACACTCAGCAAGTTGGCTGATGACACCAGACTGGGAGGACTGNCCAGCGCAGGGCCACCAAGATGATCAGGGGACTGGAGCACCTTTCTGATGACGAAAGACTGAGGGATCTGGGGCTGTTTAGTCTAGAGAGGAGGAGACTGTAAGGAATCTTATTAACATTTACAAATATCTAAAGGATGTCAGGAGGTTGGGACATCCCTTTTTTCTGTTGTATCTAGCAACAGGACAAGGACTAATGAGATAAAGCTGGAACACAAAAAGTTCCATTTAAATATAAGAGAAAACTATTTCACTGAGAGAGTGAGGGAGTAGTGGAACAGGCTGCCCAGAGGGATTGTGGAGTCTCCTTCCTTGGAGGTCTTCAAGACCTGCCTGGACAAGTTCCTGTGCAACCTGACATAGGTGGACCTGTTTCTGGAGGGGGGTTGGACTTGGTGATCTGTAGAGATCCCTTTCAACCCTACCATTCTATGAATCTTAGATTCCAAGATATTCCATTTTGTAGAGGTCTTTAATGCTATATTGATGTAGGTCAAAACCAAACTTTAGTCACAGGTTTGAACAAAATTCTTTTGATATTTGAGGAGCCTGAAGAAAATATGCAAATCCTGTAGGAATGCAAACACTGTATGTAGCTCTGGAAATGCAACAGATTCCAGTAAAAATCATTATGGACATGATCTTTAATGAATAGGGTGAGAATTAAACTTTTCCAAATTATTTATATTACACAATTTATTTTATTACTTTATATATTTCATGTGTTTTTGCAGAGAAATATGTTTAAGCACTTTCAACTTCATTCCAACTAATTTTTTTGTAGCGCTGTCAATAAGAAAAACGGGTTCTAAACTAAAAATCGCTGTTTCTTTACCATAACTTTGTATGAAAAGATTACTCTCAAAATGCAGAGTAACTACATATGTTTTTAAGAAATCAAATGATAGTTTTGAGTTTTTGGAGATAAGGGGTAATGGACATTGCTCCTGGAATAAAAATCTAGACTGTCTTTAAAATATTGTCAGCAGCACAAGGGAAGATTAAGAACTAAACACATCATCACAAAAAGAATTTGGAATAATAAGTGTACAACAACAGAATAGACTGTCAACTCAGGTAGAGCACATATAGAGCAGCATGTGTCTGGTAACACAGATTTTCTCTTAGAATTAAGAGCATTTGAAGTAGTCTTGTTCAAAATTATTCACCCTTATTGACAGTAAACTAAAGCTCGTACAGGCAGTTTCTGCAAACTGCATTCCTCAGCTGTGGTACAGGTGTCAAGAGCAATAACCATTTTAATAAAAGAAGTAAAAAGTTGATTGTAATAAGGTAATAATAATATTACAATAGGCATCCTCTTCAGAAAAGAAATTCAGGTGTTTTTTTTTTCTGAAAAGTAAATGAGAAATATATGAAAGAGAATATCACACATATCTACACATATAGACAGATATATAAAATGTCAAACTTTCCTAGCAAAATGTGTGACTTCTATATCACTATTTTATGTCATTTTAAAACATTACATTTACTTTAAATAGTTAATTATATAGAAATTTAGAAAAAAAAAAGGTTTATTGAATTGACTTGTGATAATACCTAAAACTCAGAAAATTTACTCTATTAACGAGAATAAATCATAGATTCAAGTAATTTCTGCTTTTTGCTGCTATTTCAAATAAAGTGGATTGTTAATTTGATTACATTATATTCAAGTTAAGCATATTGCCTACAATGAAGTGTATTGTGTTCACGGCTGGCGCTACTGATTAGCAAGGGTTAAAACAAGGAGGGGAAAAAAATGCTGAAAGATAACAAGGAAAAGAAAAAAAAAAAAAGAAAACATCTAACAACTCTAGCACAGAAACTGAGCAGCTAAAAACAATGTGTTGGCAAAAAAGAAATAATCTGATATAAGTCAACATACAGCAAAAGTCAACAAAACCTATGCCAGATAGGAAAACATACCACAGTTTATCAAATAAATGCAGATACAGCAAAATCAAACACTGGAGGAAAACAAAAGTGTGGCAGAGGCAAAGGAAGCTTAGCCTGTATACACAGAGAGATATACCTATGGAAAAAAATGAAATTAAATTAGGTGATCCTTCTTTCCCTCAAAGTTGCCTTGAAGGGATATATCAAAAGCTCATACGAACAAGAATGGAAGCACATGTAATCACATATATTCATTTTATTTATTTATTCTTCTTTCACATACTAAAAGAGAGGTAGGAGAAGGAAAATATTGACCCAGATTTTAATTTGCCTCAGGTAACTTTTGAAGTACAGTATATTTTTCACTAAGAAAATGAAAAATTTGAAGCAAAGCTGATAAAACTTACACCTTTGGCAAAACGCTATGAACAACTAACTTCTATTTCTCCTGTCTCAGCTTTATCAGCCCCATCCATCTCTGCACCAAAAGTAAACAAATTAATGTTATTTTGATACCAATATCCTGCTTCCTGGAGAACAGAAAGTCAACAAATTCTCTTCAATCCTTTAAATATGGGATGAATTCTAATATCTTTGTAGGAAAGAATAGTGGTTATTTTAATAGGTATCTCCCAGGCTGTTTACCTTTAATTTCTTCTGAAAAACACCCTATGTTCTGGTTGCAAGCCAATAGCAACGGAAACCATAAAGAATTAGCATGTACTCAGTGTAATAAAATGCATTTAGCAGGTTGGCTGTTACATTTTTATTTATTCTTAGCTTTCAGATAAGTCTGAGTCAGCATGCCACATACAGAACAGTGCAGAAATTCCCAGGAAAAGACAGACATATCATAATTTTATGCAGTTTTCCTAGAAGATTTTCTTACTTTTACCCTTCCAATTCTGCCAAGGAACTTACACAGATCGTGTGAATTTCTACTTCCTCTGCTGTTACTTCTGAGAAAGGTAGGCTGGCAGCTGTATTTATACATAATGTGTTTTGATTAAGATATCCATATAGACAGTCCTGACACATCTTCCCATGGGGAATTTATTCTGGACTGGATTTTAGTGGCTGCTCTTGAATAACTGTTAATAGATTCGGTAAAGGAGATCCAGACTGAAACTAACAGAAATATAACATAAATAGTAGAGGGAAATGAATAATGGATAAAGATAAATTACAGGGTACTTAATAAATCGGAATCCTAGAATTCATAATATTTAAAAGCAAAATGAGAAATCAAGGAAAAGAAGAGGTTATGTAAGATATACAAATCAAGAGGACTGCTCCCACTAAATATAGCAGATTAACCTGTAGTTTCAAATAATTGAAAAATTGTTAAGTGTACTGAAAATTAAAGGAAGATTGTACAAGATAAGAGGACATGTAATGAAGGATTTTACAGGTACGCCAGAAATATAAATTGCTGAAGACTCTAAGTACATAAAGGAAAGAAAAGATCCAACTAAGAAGGTGTGCAGTCCTTAGAAGTAGCATTTTATTTGTTTCAATTTGAGCCAAAGAGACAGCAAAGCCTAGTAAATCATAAAAGCCAAAAGCTTCAGCCCTCGGAGCAGATATCAGGGAAAGGCAATCTGTTTCGAAGTTATGGTTTTCATTATTATAAGAATTAGTAAAGATCTTGCAGTCTGTGGTGTGTATACAGCAATAGTTTTGTTAGTACTACAGAGAAAATAAAGGAGTTTTGCATTGTGTCTTCTTCTGTTCATAACAACTTTCTGGAGGAATAGTGGACGAAATTTCTGTGACATAAAATTATAGAGTCATAGAGTTTGTGTCCAGTTTTGGACCCTCTCTACAAGAAGGACATTGAGATGTTGCAGAGGATACAGAGATGGGCTACCAAACTTTAGAGCACTTCTCATATGAGAAATAGCTGAGGGATATGGGGCTGTTTAGCGTGAAGAAAAGAACATTTAGGGAAGACCTTACTGCTCTCTAGAACTACTTGAAAAGAATTTGTAGCAAGGCGGAGGTCAGTCTGTTCTCCCTAGTAACTAACATTGAAACAAGAGGAAGTGGCAACAAGTTGCACTGGGGGAGATTGAGGCTGGACATTAGGAGGAATTTCTTTACTGAAAGGGTTGTCAGGCACTAGAGCATCCTGCCCAGGGAAGAGGTGGAGTCATTGTTCCTGGAAGTGTTTAAGAGATGGTTGGAAGTTGCACTTCGGGAAATGATCTAGTTGTTGGCAGGACGAGGGCAAAGGCTGGACTTGATCTTAAAGGTTTCTTCCAGCTGAAACAATTCTATGATTCTGTGAGAATAGTTTGGGTTGGAAAAAAACCGTAAATACCATTTAGTTTCAACATCTCTACCATGTGCAGCAATACCTTCCTCTAGACCAGGTTGCTCAAAGCCTCATCCAACTTGATCTTGAATGCTTCCAGGTATGGGTCATCCACAGCCTCTCTGGGAAACCTGTTCCAGTGCCTCATAACCCTCACAATGAAAAATTTCTTCCTAATATATAATCTAAATCCATGCTTTTTTGATTTAAAGCCATTACCCTTTGTGCTGTCACTACATGTCCTTGTAAAAATTCTATCTCTAGCTTTCTTGTCGATCCCTTTAGGTGCTGGAAGGTGCTATAAGCTCTCCCCAAAGCTTTCTGTTCTCCAAGTGGAACGGGCCCATCTCTTTCAGCCTGTCTTCATAGCTGAGAATAGTTTGGGTTGGAAAAAAACCGTAAATACCATTTAGTTTCAACATCTCTACCATGTGCAGCAATACCTTCCTCTAGACCAGGTTGCTCAAAGCCTCATCCAACTTGATCTTGAATGCTTCCAGGTATGGGTCATCCACAGCCTCTCTGGGAAACCTGTTCCAGTGCCTCATCACCCTCACAATGAAAAATTTCTTCCTAATATATAATCTAAATCCATGCTTTTTTGATTTAAAGCCATTACCCTTTGTGCTGTCACTACATGTCCTTGTAAAAATTCTATCTCTAGCTTTCTTGTCGATCCCTTTAGGTGCTGGAAGGTGCTATAAGCTCTCCCCAAAGCTTTCTGTTCTCCAAGTGGAACGGGCCCATCTCTTTCAGCCTGTCTTCATAGCACAGCTGCTTCAATCTGGTTTTGATTATCTCTGTGCCCCTTCTCTGGACGTGATCCAAAAGGTCCCCTTTCTTCTGATGCTGCAGGCCCTAGAGCTGAACACGATACTCCAGGTGAGGTCTGGTGAGAATGGAATAGTGTAGCATAATCACTTCCCTCAACTTGCTTGCTGTAGCATCTCCTGGTGCAGCCTAGAATACAGCTGGCCTTCTGGGCTGCAAGTCCACATTGCTGACTCATATTCAGTTTCTACAGCAGTGCTGCATAATCTGGCCTATCTCTTATACACTTTCTTTACCTCCAGCACCAGGAGAGCTGTAGTGACTGTAGATAAATATTGAGTAGTTGAAATCGGGTTTCTGTAACTATACTTCTGTTAGTCTAAAAAATCATTTATATAAGCTGCAACACTTTTCTTTGGCATAATAGTTCTACCTATAGAAAATAACCTATGACGTGAGTATAGTAATTTTGAGTGTCAGATTTAAGTTCGGTGTCCAAAGAACCTGTGAATCTAATGGAAGGGATCTTTTACATCTTATCTTGTGAATGGAAAAGATGCAATTAAAGCAAAATACTTTTTTTTAGTTTCCTTTCCTATAGTCACTATATGGACATATAGGCTATATGAATGAATAGCGTGAGTAAATTACATAAATTTATATGATTTAATAAATTTTATAAATTTATAATCCTTATAGTTTTGCTAATAATGCTGTGATCCACTACTGCATTTCAAAAAGGATACAACAGTAACACACAATTCATCCTTTTTTGGGACATGGAATAAACATGGAAGAAAAGACAAAGGTTATCTCTGTGTAAAGGAAAACATCTTCTTAAAACATAAATTTTAGCAATAAGAATTATCTTTAAAACTAAATTTTTGTCTGAAGCTAAAATACTAACCTGTGCAGGAGTACTTCTTTCAGTAGAAGTAAATATCAGCATTAAAAACGTCTAAGAAAATTGCATAATGGGGATTAAACTCAGAAGATTAGATTGGAGTTGAATGACAGGCTGAATACGGTGGGCATGATTTTTTATGGTGATTTTTTTGGTATTATTATTTAATTTTTTAAAAAGCACTTTCTTCACTTTAGAAAGATTTAGTACTGAAAGTAGGCAAGCTTTTTCCAGCTGGGAATCTAGCATACAAATGATAAAAATTAAACAAAGTTACAAAAAGTAAGCAATTCCATTAAGAGATTGATTGAAGCATGGTGCACAGAACATGATTCAAAAATCAATATTACAAAAAGAAATGATTGCTAATGAAAAACATTTTTTGTTTTGTTTAAAGAGTATCACAACAATATTTTGAGACAGAATTCAAAATTCTCCAACTTGACAAACAGCCACTAACTACCTGCCAGAGGTTTTCTAACATGTGTTTAAATTAAAGGCTGATTCCTGAACTATATGGTGTTTCTGTAATACACCATGTATCATAAAATGAATGAACAAAGATTTGTATTTAATTTGAGATTCTGCTAGCATCATGAAGCATTCAAGCTGCAGTCCATGACTGGTCAAGACTGTATCAAAAGTTACATAAGTGCACTGTGTGTGCAGAATCTTATAATTCACAACTCGTTTTTGTTTATGTTCCATTAAACACTCTGGGCTGTCAAATATACCTTACACAGAAAAAGGAATAAAATTGGATATCTAAAGTAAGTAATGTTTCAGCATTGTGTCCATGAAATAATATGGTTGTTGCCAAGGAATATATGTTTTTTCTATGTAGTTCAACTTGCAATTACTAACTAGACTGTAAAATAACCCTTTCATTAATGCTGACCAGGAGACAAGCTTACCTCATTAGTGCAGATTTGTTAAGCTATTTGTCATAACACTTCAACACTCAAACTGGATCTCAGCCATCATTCTGTTCCTCACACTTACAAGGTACAGATATTCAATATGTTTTTATGCTTCACACTGCTCATTTAAGAGAGCAGTATCATCACTTTGGTATGTTATAATCTGTGATAATGAAAAACATTGAAGAGGAAAATGATTAGCTACTTGTTAATCATTTTGTGGAGTCAGATTGACCAAGTTTGTGATTTGTCTCCAGAGACAGTGAGATTTCTTAAATGTACACAGCCCTTCTTGTGCTGGGACTCTAAAATGATTAGAAGAAACTTTAACTTGAATTAAGCCCAGAGAAAACTACATGATTTTGGTCAACATGCCACCTGCTCCGTTATGTCTCCGTGATGCCTTGGCTACATCTTTTAGAAAGATAAGAAACTACAGAGAAGCTCTGCATTCTAGGAAGATACTGTAATACTGCCTAAAACCTGTCAAGGCATCACCATTAGTTGGCCATATGATCAGACTTCTCTATGTGCAGTACTGTCCTCTATTTTTTTTCACACTGTACGTGACAGTAGACATTGTTCCCTTTTATTTCTGTATACTTTAGAGTGTATCAATAGTTACATACCTAAAAGCATATTAATAGCTTATAATTCTTCTGTATATCATTTATTACTTAGTTACCAACACGGATAATTTGGAGGCAGCATTCACATCAGGATGGTGTTTTCCAGATCTACTTGTGAGGTTCTTGTTAGGTTGGTTTTGGTTTTGTTTTTGGTTGTTTTTTTGTTTGAATGATTGGTTTGGTTTGGTTTGGTTTGGTTTGGTTTGGTTTGGTTTGGTTTGGTTTGGTTTGGTTTGGTTTTTTTCCACTGTAAAACAGATTTCCCATAGCAGCATCCTGTGGCACATTTGTTAACAAAATGTCTTCAGGGTGAAAGTGATTGATCACACTGCAAAATCTCAGGCTATTCTGCCTTTAAGAAACTTAGCTGGAAATTTCCAGTTTCCTGAGGTGAAATTGTCTGCCTGAGGATAATGCCAAAAGTTGTTTTGCAAGAGTTAAATAGGATCAGGTGAAACTGCTCTCATTGGTGGTGCTTTCTTCCCACCAAACTTGGAAACAACTTTCTAAGTGTATATTATTTACAAGTCATCAGTTTCTGAATTATTATATATGTTATCATCTTAACCTTTTATTAGCTATAGGGGCTAAAGTAGGTATTAGAGGGGCTCAGTTATCTAACTTGATTATCATATATAAAGAACTGCACTAATTATGAGTTACATGCTAGTAAAGGATTACATAGCATTGCAAAATATTGCAGGTGGTTGCATGTGATACTTTATAGCTGTACATTGTGTCATTGAGTGATACAAGATTGCCCCGTGTTCTTTTGTGAGCTGAAATAACTGACTACAGCCTTTGAGGTTTTTTATTTGTGTGTCCAAAAAAAGGAAAATTTTTGTACATACGTTCAACTAATCAAGCAACACAACTCGCTAGTATCTGAAGATAATAATCAGAAATCAAATGCTTCATATTTAGACATGTAAGCCAAAACTGTGAATGTGATACCAAGATGTATAACCTTGGCAGTAGCATGTTAATAAGAATTTCAGAGGCTGTCTGCTATCTGAAATCATCCACCAGCATTCAAAAACACCAGATTAGAAATACTAGAGGAATGTCCTCTGATTCTTTAGAGGTTAGAGATATCCTTTCCCAGAACTGTTATGGACCTACTGCCCATGAATTGTTCTGATTTGTGAACAAGAACCTGCTACTTTTGAACCTGAGATTGTTATCTGCCTGTAGCAACAAATTCCAAAACATCCTATTCAATTTGTTAGATTTCACCGTCTTTATAGAGAAGAAGTAGAATTTTTCTGTGGAAAGATTTTTACTGTCTTCACACTTATGTTGTACCCAGCATGGGATTAAAATGGATCATGTGACAGTTTCTCATACAAAATGATTTTCCTTTCTGCTTTCCAAAGAAATCTCCATCTTCCGGTTTTTTTTTCCTTCTTCTCAGATATCATTTGATTTAGCAAATGTTGTTTTCACACTACCATTTTACAAATAAAAAAAGTTTGTTACCCATCTGGAACACTTCTGAGTCACAATTTGTTTGGGATGGAGAAAAAGTGCAACTTCAGTTTGTCTCTTATCAAATTAACCTTGTAAATCTCCCGTTTACTTGATAGCTTTATCCATTTGATTTACATTTATGAACTTCCATTATATTTTTGGTTTTATGTCTGGTTTGGTTCAAGATAGTGCTAGTCTAAGCTTGAAAGTACACCCTTAAACATACTTCTTACCTAGATCATTCTAAGTTTCTATATAATTCTTGACATGAAGGGGAGCACATTCTACTGCAATGTCACTTCCTCACAAAGTCAAGGCCCCTTCAGGCACAGCAACCCACTGCTATGGGGTCCTCCATGTGCTGCCAGCAGATCTCAGCTCTACTATACCTTCCATGGGTTGCAGAGCATGAGTTGCCATCTCACCACAAGATGCAGGCAGATCTCTGCTCCAACACATATCTTCCTCTCTTCTCTTTTGGTGTCTGCATTGTCACTTCTCTCTCTATTCCAGCTTCTTGCACCACCTCCCAGGAAGAACAACCCTCCTGTCTTCTTAATAAGTGATTATGGAGGCATCCAATTGGTCCAGCCCCAGAGGTGAGCCTGACTAGGAGCCAGGAAATATTTTGCGGGAGAAAAAAGTTGCCACACAGGAGCAAAACATGCAGTGGAAGAGTGACAACATGAGAACAACCACTCTACAGACACCAAGGTCATTGCAGAAGGGAAGAAAGTATTCCAGGGTCCAGAAAATATAGCCCTGCCTATGGTGCAGCCTAGTGAGACACCTGCAGCCATGAGGGCACAGTGGAGCAGAGATATACTTGCAGCCTGGGGCGGACCCACATCATAGTGGATGGATGTCCAAAGGAGACAGTGACTTCATCGGAAGCCCTCACTGGAGCAAATTCCTGACAGAACCTGTGAATCCATGGACAGAGATGAGCTAAAACTGAAACAGGTTTGCTGTCAGGACTTGAGACTTTGTGATGGATCCACGCTGGAGCAGTTTGTTTCCAAAAGTCTGCACTCCATGGGAGATACCTATGGTGGAGCAGTTTATGGTGGACAATCTCCTATAAGAGGGATCCCACATAGTAGTGGGGAAGTGTGAGGAGTCCTCCTGAGAGAAAGCAGTGGCAGAGACTATCTGTGATGAATTGACCGCAACACCCATTTCTGACCTCCTGCACCACTGCAGGGGAGGTGATAGAGACCTAGGAAGTGGGAAGGGGTGCACGTGTGGGGGGAGTTGGTTAAGATTCAGTTTTTATTTCTCATTTCCCTGTTTCATTCTGATTCTTAATAAATCAGATTCATTCTCATCACAATCATCACATTGCACAACCATTATGCTTTAAGTCCATGTATGTACTGTGAAGATGATTTCCCTTGTTTTCAACTGGTTTATTATTATTATGAAAGTATGATAATAGAGATAACATTTTGACAATACAAATAAGAACTTATAGTTATTATATCAATAAAATGTTATACAAAGAAGAATAGTTCTGAGTTAGCAGATGGGTATATGAAATTATGTCTGCAAACAGGAAGTTATTCTTCGTTGTTTCTTTTCAAGACAGTAAAGTTTGAGAATATATTTTCCTTTTTCAAAAACATTAAACATACATGAATGACATATTGAGACAGAATTGCTGTGGTAGAGCAGTACCTACACCACAGTCAAGCAAAAACTGTGGAAGCATTTGTAGCGTAAGACAGTATTAAGAAGAGTGACCTATTCTAGTTGTTAAAGGAAGACCTTACTCACATATTTTGCTCAAAACCATGAATTTATACTCTGGATTCCTTTTGGCACCAGAAGGTAGTGTTTAGGTCTTTTAACTCTCTTAATTATGAAGATGAATTTTTGGCCCTGTAAAATGAAATGACAACTCTTCCAAGGTTTTTTAAGAGGTTAAGATCTCACTTTTTTTTTCAATCTGACTCAAGATAAATTTTGCTTGAAATTTTTTGGTGCTGACTTTCTTTTCCAAATAGGTTACTTTGTACATCAAAATGTAACAAAAATAGACAAATTCTAGTTGTTTAAAACTCTGGGTTTTGTATCTGTATGTTATGCTCTTCTGAGAAATATTAGACTTCTGGGATGTATGAACAGTATTTTCTTAAGATCTGCATCTTTTGCTTTGTACCAAAGTAATATATATTGCCTGACTGTGGACCATATGAGGTTTCTTATTATTCTTAGAGTGGTATGGCTCATTTGACTGCAACTAAAACACTATGATATATAACAGTGGGCTATAAATTAATAAAGAATAGAAACAACTCATTCTGTAGACTCTTTGTACAGTATGAACAGCCTTAAGTGAGTAACTTCTTAAGCTTTTACAGAAAGGTCATTTTTATTTGATGAGAGACAATAGATACTACATATTATTTCATACTTCTGTCTGATTTAGTCATTTATAGTTCCAAAATTATTGTAATTTGAACATTACTGAAGTTAAATATTTTATGTGACTGCAAAAAGCTACTTACATTCATAACGGCTGCTGCTGCATTGATCTCCAGGCAATCAACTGGTAATTTTTGTCATGGTGCTACAGAAAGCTATGAAAAAAGTGCTGCCAAATCTTTACTCATGGTGTGAAAGTGAAGTGACTTTTTGGATGTGTTTACTCATCCTATTGCTTAAGCAAATGAATTTTACTGTTTTACAGCTGGGCCAGAAAGTAATAATGTTTTTATTAGCCTGGTAGAAACAGTGGTGTCTAGAGCCACTGAGACACTTGTTATTTAGGATTTTGTAAGATGAATACTGATCATCATGTAAACAAATTCAGTCATTCATCTGACAAACACAAGTGTCAATATAGAATAGAATTTAACGGAAGGGAATGTCTTAGTTCTAAGAAATACTGTCTTAAACTCACAGCCTGTTAATTTAGACTGTGAGAACACAGACCATTATAGAATCCTAGTAGAACTTCTGCTAAAATACTAAAACATAAACAGAATAGAATGACAATGTAATGTTATTAACATTAACAAACATGTAAATAACCGTAATGTTGATCTTATATTAATTCATTGGTTGATAGCTTACTTATAGGAACACCCTATAAATAAACATAAACATAACATAATCATAAACAATGCTATGATGTTTATGTGCCTTTGCATAGTCTTGTAACCTTTCTTCAGATAACTATTAAGTATTTCAAATGCTGTTAGGAATTTCTCTAAAACTTTTGTATGCAAATTTTTAAATTTTTCAGTGTAGTTTTTCAAAGAATCTGATTATGTTACAGGACAAAAACTAGAACTTAGTGCCAGATAACAGATAATTTTATTTAACTCTGTTGCAATTTTCAGAGATTTAGGGACTCCAGGATTCAGGAAACACTTTTCAGTTCTTATAATCAAGTTATTTTTTTTCCAATAGAATATGTAATGTGATTTGCTTATTCTAAAAACCATCTTGTATTGTCAAGATGTGCAGGAGTTCTTCAGACCCTGAGCTGCAAAAAGAGAGAAATTATTACATTTATTATATATTTTCTTCAGATAAAAAGGATGAAGCAATGAAACAGAATCATCAGCCAATCAGATGCTAGATTAGAAATGAAGGGGTGATATTAAGTTAGTCTTCAGAGGTATCTTTTCAGGAATGCTAATTTCAAGAGATCAGAAGTTTAGATTTTCAATCATTGCTTAGGCTTATCCTGAAACAATAGGAAAGATCTTATTTTCAAGGTATACATAAGGATAGAGTAGCTTCATTTACCAAAAAAAATGCAGGAGGAAAGATAGTGGCCTTAGCGTATAAATAAGGCTTAATTATTCATAGAACAACTTTGCTCTATTGCTTTAAAAGAGAAGCGATTAAAAAATCTGGAGCTGAGAAAGCACTTTTCTTTGGTTTCCTCATCAAGTTACAGACTACATATTTTCCAACTTGATATTAAGAAGTCAGCATGTCTCATGCAGCAAATGCAGGAAAAAACATTTGATAAGCTCCAGACACTAATATATTTCTTTCAATTAAAACATATAATGGTGAGATATAAAATAGATTATCATTATCTACTGTGTGCCTTCACATCCAAATACTAACATGAATAGTGGCAATTTTTGGGGTTTTGTTTTCTTTCTGACCTGAGATTTATTCTAGAGGTAAAATAATGTTTTGACAACAGTAGTGTCAGGCTCCTCTTAATTACTATGTCATATGACCTGTAAAAGAAATTACATAATTTCATATTTTTCTTTTAATTAGTCTTCATTGTAATTCTTTTTCTTAATGTCATATATATGTCATAGAAATTTGAAACTGATCTTATTATGGAAGAAATCTAAAAGCATTGAAAAAGCTGTGAATAAAAGCAAGAATAGATACTCTAAAATAAATGCAAAAAACTTCTGGATTAATCTGCAAATTTGTTAAACATGTGTGATCATCAAGAAATAATTATTGCTCTATTGAAATTGACATTTAGATTGAAATAATTTAAATTAATTGAAAATCTTTTGGAATTAATACAATTTCTAATTGAAACAATACTTCAATGTTATCAATAAATATTGAAATAGAACTTTCTACATAGAATCTATAGGTCTTTCTCTACTGTTGTGGTTCTTTTTTTTACTGCAGAGTGTAAAGATATAACTCGGTGATAGGCATATGCTCAGTATGAGGATCCTCTAAGAGTTCATGTATGGTGGGCAAGAGAAGAATTTTAGTTTCTTAGATTATAATTTTCAATCTACAAAGGAATAACAGAAAGAGTTAAAACAGGAAGGTAACAAATTCTGTCTCATTTAATTCCAAGTTTTGGTGCTGTTATTAACAGAGGAGAGCTTGTGAAAGTAACATTGATTAAAATAAACAAACCTAATTTGTAGTTTGTGACTTAAAGTATGGAAATTCAATTATTTGGAAGATTTTTAGACAGAATGAATCTCCGCCAGACCAATACTCATTACAATCTTATCTTGTCTGACTTATTTTTTCTAAGAATTCTAAATTTAAAAAATTCTGAAATGTTTGCTAAATACTGAAAGTTATGTTTGCAGAAAGCTCAATCTATTGAGACAATAAATTATATGGAAACATGAACTAGATATCTCTGAATTTGCAAGATGAAAGTCAAAGCTCACAGAGATCAATAGCAATGAGTGCAGGGTTTCCCTTCCCACCCAACAAACCCATTACTGGTGACATTCTAATGATTAATTTCTGTATGTGTTATATAAGTAATCACAGTTTTTTTTCATAGCTACTGTTATAGCAAAATATCAAAATCTAGGAACTAGTAGGATTAATACGTCTGATGAAATACTGTTTCCAATGGCTTTTACCTCCAGTGAACTAGATTCAGATGTGACCTTTGATTGAAAGAGAGAAATTACATGATAGCCTTGCCTTAAAAACCTGATGAAAATCTGTCTACCTAGAAAATAGCCCTGAAGATGGTATGTTTTTGTGAATATTTAAATAATGATTTCACAGCAGTAGCAGAAATTCATCAGATCAGAACAATATATTAATAGGGCTCTGTGAAACAAGATTGAAGATTGAACAGTCGCTCAAAGTAACTGCGTTTTCCCCTTATTTACATGAACGTTAATTTCACCTCCACTATTTTCAAAGAGAAAATCAGGTAAAGAAAATGCAGAAATCTGAAATGTTTCCTGAAAAGACTCTTCTGAAAAGCACTTTTGAGGTTTTACTCACTCACTTAAGCTTTAGGAAATTAATCTGCACTTCATCAATATCTGAGATGAGATATTTCACATCCTTTTCACAGACCGATTTTCATCCATTCTGACAAATCTTATGTTTAATGTTCTGTGCATTCACATATGAATCCACAAAAACTTACAGATTTGCATACATTTGCACATGTTCTGGGGAGAAAAGAATATTACTATAATAAATAAGTTTATAAGTGATAACCTTAAGTAAGGTTAATGTTTCCAGCATGGTTTGGTTCTCCAGAAAGTATTACTGAAGACTTTTATACTTAGACATGGTTATACTGAAATAGGTTCTGCTGAATGCCTTGCTAAAACAAAAGCAGAAGAAAGAAAAATGCATACTGAATTGCAGCAATACGTTGAAATAGATTTGAGCTCTCCTATTTATGTTTTCTCTCTCATTATCATAAAACTTCATTTATGTGATGTGGAGATTCCAATACAGACTTTGATCAGTTGGATCTGGACTAAGGAAAGACTCTACCTTGATTTTATGGCTCAAAAAAAGTGAAAATGCTCCCAAAACACCTGATAACATTGTAGTGGTTTTGTCTTGGCCAGGTATTGGTAGCAGGGGGCTACAGAGGTGGCTTCTTTAAACAGTTGCTAGAAGCTTCTTCTGTATCTGATAGACTAATGCTAGTCTATTCTAAGGTGGACTTGCTGCTAACCAAGGCTGAGCCAAGCAGTGATTGAGGTAATGCCTCTGAATAACATATTTGAGTAGGGGAAGAAGTTCCTGTGCAGATTCTAAACTGCAGCATAGGAGTAAAAATGTGGGAACAATATCTATGCAGACACCAAGGTCAGTGGAGAAGGATGGGAAGAGGTGCTTAGGCACTTGAAGAGAAATTATTTTGTGAGCTGTGCTGAAGACCATGGTGAGGCTGTTGTGTCCCTGCAATCCATAGAGCTCCATGGTGGAACAAAGATCCACTTGCACTCCATGGAGGACCCTAAACAGGAACGAGTCGATGATCAAATGAGGCTGTGATTCTGTGAGAAGCTCACCCTGGATTAATTTCCTGACAAGACTTGGAACAGTCTCTTCCTGAAAGACTGTTCTCCCCATGGATGACCCACATTGAGGCAGTGTGTGAAGAGCTTCCCTTGTGGGAGGCCCCATGCTGGAGCAGTTTTGTGAAGAGCTGTAGGCCATGGCAAGGACTCATATTGGAGGAGTTCATAAAGGACTGTATCCCATGAGAGGGATCCCACACTGTAGCAGACAGAAGTTTAAGGAGGTCTCCCTCTGAGAAGATTCAGTGACAAAGTCCATCTGTAATGGATTGATCACAACCTCCTTCCCCCATCCCCTGCACCACTAGGGAGGAAGGAAGGAGAGTTCTGGGAAGAAGGAGGGGTAGAGGGAGGTGTTTTAAGATTTGGTTTTATTTAATATTTTCCCTGCTCTGTTCTCATTGCTTATTAATGATACAAAATATTTCTCCCCTCGTTGAGATGGTTTTGCCTGTGACACTCATTGCTGAGCAATTTCCCTGTCCTCATCTGGACTCACAAATCTCTTATAATTCTCTCTCCCCTGTCAGAAGTGACAGGGGAGAAGTAACAGAAGAACTTAGTGGGCATCTGGCACCCAGACAGGGCTAAATCACCACAAACATTCAGTAGATTCAGTAGTTTTTGTAATGGTACAATACTGAAACAGCCAAACTGAACTGAATGAAGAACACGGAATAATTCTCTTATGAGCAACAAAATATTGTTAAAACATAGTCAACTATTTCATTTACAACAGACTAAGAAAAAGAAAAGTAACTATATCTAGCCAAACACAATTTAAGGCTATATGGTTTTTGTCACCATGTGTTGTGTTTATTTTAAACTTCTTGCAGTTTAAACTCACGCAGCAACTAAATACCTTGCAGTCACTCACTCACACCATCTTGCCTGAGGGGCTGGCAGGATAACGAGGAAAAAAAAGTAAAGTTCTTGGATTGAGATAAGAACAATTTAATAACTAAAATTAAATAAAATATAATGATGACCATATCAACAACAAAAACAGTAATACTAATAATACTATAACAGAAAGAGATAAATAAATCCAAGGAAAAGATAAACAAAACAAAAAACAAGTGATGCAAAATGCCATTGCTCACCACCTGCCTCACTGCTGCCTGACCAATGATCTGGCTTTCTCACCTACTCTCCCCCGTTTACACAATGGGCATGATGGATGCTTTATGGTATGGAATAGCCCTTCAGTTAATTGAAGTCAGCTGTCCTGGCCATGTTCCTTCCTAGCTCCTTGTGCACCTCCAACTCACTCACTGGCAGGGCAGGGTGAGAAACAAAAAAGGCCCTGATACTGTGTAAGTACTGCTGTGCAGTAACTAAAACATACCTCTGTTACCAACATCCCTTTCAGTAAAAAACCCAAATATGCCCCTATATCAGCTACTAGGAAGACAATTAACTGTATCTCAGACAAAACTAGAACAATAATTTAAATGACCAAATTCTTGATTATACAGTGATACTTATTGCCTGTAAAGTTCAAATGTTCATGTGGAATGGTTTTCCAAAGTCAGAGAGACCTTCTTTTTTGAAGGCAGGGAAGAGTCCCAGTCAGAACATGCTTTTCATAGTAGCTTGTCCAAGTGCCAGAGAGTCCTCAGAGGACCACTGCTATGTTCAGGCTACATTAGGCTGTGTGGTAAGTTTCCTGGTAGCCAGGCAGAGGCTCAAAGAGCTGTGTTTTGTCTCTCAGTGATACGCTTTGCTTAGTAGTTCTTGAAGAAACACAGAAAGTGAACTTTTCTTTTCAAAGAAAGAAAACTGATTAACAACATTCACTAAATATATGAAGCTTTTTTCTGGATGCTACCATTAAATCTTCAAATAATTAGTTACTCTGCCATTTCTGTCATAGATATGTGCACACATCTTGTTATTTTGACAGAGGAAAGTGAAGCCACATTTAAGACGAATAATGCATGAGGAGAGCAGTGTCCATATGCAGCTTTTGAACATATTTATCACAGAATAATTTGTTCTTTTTGCCTTCTTCCAAATTTTCTATATCTTGATGTCTTCCCTAGTGATCTCTTAATATCTTGTCTACGAGGACACAAAATGTTATACTAGTGATTGAGATATGTTTGATAAATTCTTTTTCTGTGTGGCTCTGTCTAGCTAAAGAGGAATGGTCTCCAGTGGAAGGAGAGCAAATACTAAAGCAGCATTATCAAAACGTAATATCATATACCAGTTGTGAAACTAACCTTGATACTCATTTAACTCATGCCCCTTAAAATTCTGGTCCTGTTAAACTTTTCAAAGTATACATTCTATTATTGAAAAGAAAAAACCAAAACCACTGTACTAGACTTCTCAGGTTTTATTCAACTTCTTCACCCAGCCACAATGAAGGTCTCAGTGAACATTTATTTTCTGAATTATCTGTCAACAATCTCAACAGCTTTACATTAGTCTCAGTAAAACCCCTTATCATCCAAAACTGGTATGTTTCTGAGTCATTCTGAACTCTGTTTGCTCTCTTTCACCTCTGTGGTGACAGGCTGAAATTTTTATGTGTCACAAACTCCACCGAGGAACTGAACATGATCTCTTCCAAGATGCTTATCTACAAAAGGAGCAAAATCAGCCCAAATTTAAATGGTTATATTACTATTTAATTAAAAAGCTGTATCACAAATTATTGGTATTATTTTCTGTCTCTAATAGACATCTAGTTTTCTAACCTGTTCAAATTCTTCACCCTTTTTTTGTAGAACACTGTATTTATAGTTGCCCCTTTGCCCTGTTTTGTTTCTGAGGTAAACCTCTGGCAGAATTGTTTGCAAAGAAATAGATATGGGGAAGCAAGAAAGTAATAGAGGACATCTAAGACTAGCAAGCATCTAAAGTGTTAATGATCTTTAAAGACTCATTGGAAAGAAAGAACAGAGAAAATACATAACAAAGGCAATATTTTTATATTTATATAAAAATATAAATCTTTATATATGTGGAAAAAAGAAAATATCTACCCAAGATATTCATCCTGATTTAAAAAAAAAATAAAGACAGTTAATACAAATTTTTAAACAAGTCTAATATAATATAATGGAATAGTAGAAAAAGGAAGGTAAAAAATGAATAATGTGGTGGTTTCTATTATTAATAACAAAGAAGAAAGTCTGAAAATTAAAATAGAAATTAAAAAAAGAAACATTAAATGTGCAATTATGGTCATTTTTTTTCTGAATATGAACTGTTGTTTCATGTTCTATGTATCATTTATTTGATGTCACAGTCCAAAATAACCTTAGTCAAATTTCAAATAATTTCAAATAATGACTATGGATAATAAGAATGTGACTAATCAGAAGACAGATATTGTATATTTAAATATTAATTTCAGTGCTTGGTTGTACGCATTTGCATTTTGGTATTGAAGGTAATCTTTCCTTACACTGAAAACTGATGTAGAATTTTCAGGTTCTCATTCAAAGAATATGTTTTTCAGAGAAAAATAAATATCACATTTGAAAGTTTTCTTCTTTTAAAGTTATGCACGTAATTTCCTGGCTCCTGTGTTCTTCAGGTTGAGTCATTTTGTAGTAGAACCATTTATTGGCATTATTCTGTGCGTGTTCAGACTACTGAAAGAGAATTTGCTTCATTAAAACAATTCTCTGAGGTAGGTGTCAGATTTTGCAAAAAGTGTAAGGTTTAATAGGTGGAAATAAGAAAATAAGTTTAAATCTCAGTAACTTCAGATGACAATAAAAAATCTATTAAAACTGTCTTGGGTGAAATCATTACCTTAAATACTTCAAATCTGAGTACAACTTGACACTGAAGGAGAATGATCACTTTACGTCAGACTTTAAAGGACATGAATATGAAGAAAAATTTCATCAAATCATAAAATGATTTGGGTTGTAAAATACCTTTAAAGTCTATGCAGTCCAATATTCCTTCAATGACAGAAGACACTTTTGACTAGATTAGGTGGCTTGGAGCACCTGAAGGGGCCTTGACTTTGTG
>WBNH01003229.1:0-16609 GCA_013401255.1 Urocolius indicus
GGGGGGGGGGGGGGGCGGCACCCACCCGCTTGCGGGGCCGCGCCGACAGCGCTGCCGCCACCTGTTAGCGGCGCGGGTGCCCCCCCGGGAAGTTTGTACCCTCGCTGTGCCGGGGACGCCCCGCCGTGCCCCTCGGGCGGCGGGGACGGCCCAACGACCCCCGACCCGGGGGGCGGCTGCGCGGCCTAGGGGTGTTTGGGGGCGGAGATGCGGTCCCACCTGCTCGCCTCCCCGCGCCATGACTCTGCTGCTGGGCGCTGCCCGGGGCCTCCGAGCTGGGGGGGGCATTGGGGCACCGCTGTGCGCTGCCACAGCCTCTGCACCTTTTTTGCCTCCCATCCCCGGTGCGCCCCCTGCGTCTCACGTCTCCTCTGCGCCCTCTTTGCCCTCCTCCCTCCTGCATCCCCTCTGTATGCTTCCTGCCATTCTCCCCCGACCCGTAAGCTACAGGCCGCTTTTCTTCCCTTCTTTTCCCTCCTGCTCTCCCCATGTCCCCGAGCTGCAGCCTTCTACACCCCCTCTCCCTCCTACCTCCTTGCACTGCCAGTTTGCAGCCCCTCCCACACCCCTCATCTCCTTTCACCCCCCCCACAGCACCCGTGATGTTCTCTAAGGGAGAACACCAGACCCCCCGCCTTTTGCCAAAGCAGGTGCCCGCCAGGCTCCAACTGCCCCCATCAGAGCAGCTTCACCCAGGAGAGACCAGTGTTTGGGCAGTGCCGGGCATTGTGAGGCCAGGGGCAAGACACAGAGGGGTTGCGCAGGTGGTGGAGGCGCAGGTATGTGCATCTGCAAGGAAGCCAGCGAGGTCCCCGTTCCTGCGTGCGTGCGGCTCTGCGGAGCTGTCGGCACCTCCCTTCCTCCCAGGGATGCTCGCTGCCAGGCTCTGCGGCGTGTGGAGGCTGCTCGCGCCCTACCCGCTGTGCAAGGGAGTTGTGGGGCTGCGGGTGCAACCTCTTCAACCCAGGTGAGAGCAGGTGCATCTTGTGGCCCGCTCAGCCCTTATGTGTCCTGGTTGGGGATGTTTTTTAATTGCCTTGAGCAGTGGAGCATGTCTGGAGACAGATGATGAGAAATTCGAGAGGACTGATAAACTCTGGAGTGGCTGGAGAAATGCTTAGTACAGTTGGAAGCAGGAAGATAGTGTAGCGGGAATGGTTTGACCCAAGTCAAGACTGATTGAATGACCTGAGTCATGTCTCTTTAGCCTGTGCCATGCATAGTTGCTCCTGGTTAGGCCTTTGAGATGTAGAAGGGGTATGAACTGCTGTTGAGGCTTTGCTGTGATGTACCCAAGTCTAGTTGGCATGGGTTAGAGCAGGAGCTGGTTTTGAACGGAGAAAACAACAGGAGACGTTGTGTGGGTCCAACTAAAGAATCACTACATGCTTGTATGGTGGACATTGGTGGGTGTTGGTTTCTCCTGGTCAGAATTGCTAATGTGTTTATCCTCGCAGAGCTCCAGAGTATTTTGATTTTGCAGATGGTGATTTGCCTGCTTTTCCCAAGTGTTTGTAACACAGCCATGGCTTTGAATCCATGTGTCTCCTCTCTGTGTGTCTGTTCCCTCCTTTCACCTCGTCAAATGTTTTCCCCATGTGATTAATAATGTTCCAACTGCTTCATTTCAGGGAAGGCCAATGCTGATTGATTTCCCTGTTCAGTCTCCTCGGTGGGTCTGGAGGCTGATGGGTGTTATTGCTGCAGAAGAGTCTGCTTTGGGATGGGAGCTGTCAGCATGTCTCATTTGGTGATTTTTGTTTTGGTTTGGTTTGGTTTTTTTCGTCTCGGAGAACCTCTTATTTCTTTCAATTAAAAAGAGATGAAGTATGTATGGTAGTACCTTCCCATGTTTCAATTAAAATGATCTTGTAATTAGCAATAATTATCTCGGTTTGGGATATCACTGTAGTATTTAAACAGGACATGTGACCTGAGGGACACTTTTCTCCAAAGAGTTCCCCTTGGTGTGGTTGTCTCCTGCAGCAAGTTCAGTTCTTGGCAGCAGTCAGAGGTGAAGATAGAACAGTGGTGGGAGTAGGCGTGGGTTTCTCTGGCATTGGCCTGAAAAGTGGTGGCTGCAGTTTCCTCGCTTGAGTCTGGCACTGCTCCCTGGCAGACCTGCCACCACATGCATGGAGATGGCCTGCCTTGGTGGCTTTCTCCCTGTGGTCTAAAGAGTTAACTCCCTTGCTCTTGTGTTGGGCCAGTGAGGGGGAAAACCAGGCTGCAACATTGCTGATTGAGCTGGATTTTTTTCCTAGTTCTCCTAGGGAGGTTTGGAAAAGTCTGCTGATGCTTGGGAAGCTTTTGTCTGTGAGAGTAGATGTTCTGAGGTATCCTTGTCCATGTGGCCATCTTTCACCTTGCCTTCCCTTCCCTTCAGAGGAGCAAAGCTAGAAAGTGTCTAGAAAGCAGTCTGGTGGAAAAGGACCTGGGGGTTTTGATCAACAGCTGGCTGAACATGAGCTAGCAGTGCGCTCAGGTGGCCAAGGAGGACAATGGCCTCCTGGCTTGTATCAGAAATAGTGTGGCCAGTGGGACCAGGGCAATGATTGTCCTCCTGTACTCAGCATTGGTGAGGCTGCATCTTGAATAGGCAATGAAGCTTTGGAAGGGTCCAGAGAACAAGTTTAGGGGGGAGCAGCTAAGGGAACTGGGGGCATTAAGCCTGGAAGAGGCTGAGGGGAGACGTGGTCACTCTCTACAACTACTTGAAAGGAGGTCATAGCTAGGTGGGGGTTGGTCTCTTCTCCCAGGTACACATGATAGGACAAGAGGAAATGGCCTCAAGTTGCACAAGGGAAGACTCCCTGGGAGACTGCCCAGGGAGGTGCTGGAGTCCCCATCCCTGGAGATACTGGACAACTGTGTAGCTGAGGTGCTGAGGAATGTGGGCTTGGCAGTGTGAGGTGAGTGGTTGGACTCGGTAATCTTAAAGGTCTCCTCCAACCAAAACTATTCTATGATTCTATGAAAGCTCAGCTCACAAATGTAAACATTTGCTTCCAGGCTGGAGATGGCCCCCATCGCTGCCCTCCTGCTGCTGGTGCACCCTGAACTTACCTTCTTGCTGAGCTGCCCTTGGAACTCCTCAGTTTTTTGGGGGGATAGAAAAAGCTTTACAGGGTAAAAAAATTGAGTATGGGGGAAATATTCAACAAAATAAAGCCCAAGACAAAAAGTACTACCTTAGTGAGGGGTTCCTTGTGGGAGGGTAGTGAAGGGAAGAGGTAGAAAAGTCTTGTCTCCTATCTTTTAAGATCGTTATGCTGCTGCACTTCTTGACAGTCTAGCAAAAGTAAAATGACTGTGCTCCTAGCACTTTTTATCTAATTTCAATTTATTGTCAGCTTTCTATCCTGACATTTTGAAGTGTAGACTTAAAACCAGAGCTTATTAAGCTGCAGAGAAAAATGTTAAATGTGTTTGAGTTTTACCTGTATTAATCTAATAATATATTTATGAAATAACATTTGATCAGCTCTATAGCCCATTGAAGATCACAAAAGAGTATTAGTCAAATTACTTGTCAAATATAAATAAGATTAAACAAATGATCTGTTTGCCAACTGTTCGACCATGACACGTTGTTCTTTCTCATGCCTTCCCCTTTTACTTTTCATTCTACTTTTACTTGGTTTGTCTTTTCCTGAACTGTCCTAAGTATCTGTTTAGTTTAATTCTTCCTTTTCTGATGTTATTTTTTATATCTTTTGTGTCACGATTTTCCTTTTATTCTTTCTTCAGCCTCTTTCTTCAACCCCTCTTTCCATGCATTTTGAGTCTAAATTGGCCAGTTTTCTTCTTTTTCTTCACCTTCCTGGTGGAGATTTTTATTGAATGCTTCATAGTCAGCTCAACTATACCTGGTATGTGTTTAAACCCATAAAAAAGTAAAACTAACCCCAAGCTGCATGTGAGTATAAAGATATTTGCTTGGGAATGCTTCTCTGCCTCTCCCTGGGTTTTCTGGCTGTTGCAGGAAGGGTGTTCCTGCAATTCTGGAGGATTTTCCCAGCTTTCATTTTCCCTTATGCTCTCCTTATGCCTAGTTTTTAAACCAAATTTGATTTTGTGTCTGAAGAAAACAACTTGGATCGAATGGCAGCCCTTGCATTGTTCATTGGTTGTGTATCTGCATGCAACCTGCTTCTGTCTGCTGCTGGCCCAAGCCCAGCCACCCAGCCTCCCTACCCAGCAGGCCTGCTCTCCTCCTGCCACTAAGCTTCCTCCCCTTGGGGATTATAGCAGTGTATGTGTGGGTATCTTTCAGTTGAGCAAAAGGAATAAGTGCTCAGAAGTTTCTGTGGTTTACCTGTTGCTTTCTGAGTCTGTATGTGTGTCTAGTTGGTGAGGGTAAGTAGCAAGAGGTGAGCAAGTTATTGTGTGCGACTGAGCAGCCTCAATGTTCAACTTAGGTCTAGTATTCTAAGATTGAAGTCTCTTAAAAATCAAAATGCTGTTATGGAGAAGACTTGTTTGTTTGTTTGTTTGTTTTTTCCCCCTGGATGAAATCTGGTGAGCAGAGTAGGAGGATAGTCTCAAAAGCCATGAAAGGAGTAGAAAACTTCATACTTCAGGGAAGGAAATATGCCATGGCTCAGCAATAAAGCTTGGGCAAGCTAGAGGAACATGATGGGAGTGCTCAGACTGCGTGATTCGTCTCCGCTGATGGCTGCAGTGATGTTGCTGCAGTGAATGAGCTAAGCTGTGTATGTCATAGCTGTCTGCTTTAAATGCTGGGAGGTACGTGATGATGCCCTCCTGTACCTGTAAGGAGAGGTCATTGCTGTACTGGTTAGCAGTTACACTCCTCCTCTCTGTCTTGTGAAATGTTTTGGCTAATGCTCGGGTGCACTAACATGGTGAGCAATCCAGGCGGCACGTCGTTGCGAAGCTAAATTGATTGGAGAGGAGGAATATTCTTTTGCAGTTAATTATTTACTGCAGGGAGAGAGGGAAGCTGATAATGTTTGGTTTGTAATTACAGATATCCAGAGGAAAATAGTTTAAGATGATCTGATCTATTCTGCGTGTTGCCACCTATTTCTTGGTTTCTCTATAATGTGATGACAGCACTGTTCAATGACTGGTTCAATAAAAACAAAACTTCATTATTAACTTCTCATTACTGGCATATGGTTTCACAGCTTGCTGTGTGTGTTGCAAAATGGCCTGAATGCCTACAGAGAAAATAGTCCTTCCGTGCTTGCTGTCTTAACGCGTGACCTGCCCTTGGTGCCCTTCTGACAGCAGCGTGGGCTCTTGGAACGGCTCACCTCTATGCTGAAAGGTGACTTTGTGGTTAAAGTGCAGGACTGTGAACCTAGGAGTCTTGACTCCCTCTCTAGTCTTGAAAGAGCTGGTTGCCTTACCTCACTGAGCTCTCTTCTTCAGGAGTTATACTGACCCAGCAGATATCCAGCCTGTCTGCTAAAAGGGTAGGATGCCCTGGGTGAGGGACATTCTGATAAACCATAGCATAGTGCTGTGCGCCAAACTCTAGTGGATTTTTCTTTTGCATAGCTAAACCCTTTACAGATCATACTGCTCATATCCAAGTTAAATTCAGGAGCTGGTGGAGCTGAGTTTAGATGCATGTGTGGGAGCAGTAACTTGACAAATACGAAAAAGAGGCACTGCTGCAATGTCTCTGGGAATATGCTTGTTTAGCATCCTTGAGAGAACAGCACAGCAGGAACATCAGCTCTGCAGGAAGAGAAGTGAGGAAGAGATCAGCAGAAGAAAGCCTTGTGGAGGCTGCTGTTTTGCAGGTTAGAGTGCCAGCTGTCCTGCTGGTCTGGGCTGTCGGAGCATGGCTGACCAGCAGCGGGAGAGCCTGGCATCATCTGCCCAGAGGAAACCAGACCCGTTAAAAACCTCTGGAGGAGAGTCTGGCTAGCAAGTGCTTGTGCCCCAGGCAAGTTGGAATCTTGTTTAGAGGCTTGCTGAGAAGTGAGGTCCCATTTGACAGTGGATTGTTGGGGTAACAGGCTGCCGTGGTGTAGACTTCTTCCAATATCAGTTTTTCTGCTCTGACACTCCATGCTGTCTTCATCAGTTCTGTGGCTTGCACCCAGCTCTCTTCAGCCTGCTTCAAACTGAATGTATAGAGTAAGCTCGAATGTATGAAATTGGAGTTTGAAAATGATGCATTTTGTCCCAAGCCCTACCCCAGCTAGCCACTGCAGCAGCCAGAGCAGTTCTTCTGGTGTGGCACTAGCTCCTGTATTGCTGCAGTGACCATGGTATCCTTGCTTTTTCCTTGCAGCTGGCTTTGCTGGAGCAGAAAAGAGATGTCAGGGAGCTTAGTGGTACCTGTGGAACGGTAATTCATCCTCCAGAAAAAAAGGAGACTACTGGGCTTGAGAAAACAGGCTTTGGTTGGTATGGTAAACAGGTAAAACAGTAGTTGAGTGTGATGAGTAAATGAGGTAGAGAGGGGGACAGACCTTGACTTGTACGTGCACTAATCCTGTAACTAACTTTCTCATTGTCTCCCCTTGGATCTGTCTGATGCAATGACTCCTTTTGGGTCTTGCCCTATCTGGCTCCTGCTGTGAACAGCACAACTCTCTCCCTTTGTAGCACACAGACCCAGCAAATGCTGGTGAAAGCAGGAGGTACCTCCTGCCTCTGTGTGTGCGTGTGCAGAGGCTGAGTACATAACCTTATACTATAACCTTGGCCACGCAAGGTTTCTCCCAGTGTCATTTCTCCTAGCCGTTTCCTGATTTGCATAGTATCATACGAGGTCAGCCAGCTTTTTCTGGAGGACTTGTCCCACTTTCTACACAGGCAACCTTGGGCAAGTGGTCTTCTCCCTGACCTCCTGTGACAGGCGTGTGCTGGCTTTTTGCTCTGCTGATGTGGGAGGAATGATGAGGATAGGTGGTCAGGGGCTAGGCAGAGGATGTTGTAGTGCCAGTTGATGGTGGGACCTCCCAGCTAGCAGTCAGTGTAGCTGCTGATGGATGAGGAAGTACACACAAATCCCTGCTCTGCTGTCTACCTCATTGTTTTGCTGGGGGATGCTGTTGCTGTGACTTGTCCTTGAGTCTATGAGATCTGTTCTCTCTACTAATAGGAATACAAATGTATGTCCTTCATTCTGCTGTACTTGTTTGCAGCTGACAGCTCTGTGGCTCCCATGAATTTCCAAACATCAAAGGATTAATTCTCAGAACACGTGCTGGAAGGAAATGACCACCATGACCATGGTGGAAGTGGGAAACAGAGGTTTAAGAGTCAGGCCTAGATCTAGAGAAGTGCTTCTGCTCCTGCTTTTCCACAGAAGCAAGGAGACCGCATGCTGGTGCAGCCCATAGTCACAGGGACATGTGCAGGGTCTCGTCGGGTCTGCTGCAGACCAGGAAGGTGGGTGGATGAGGGTGCAAATCTCTTGGCTGATCCCTGTGCAAGGTGCACGTGGTACAGTTGGTACAATCGTACCATGATTCTTTGTGCAGAAGGGACGAAGGCCAATAAGCCTCTGTAGAGGTAACATCAGGACATATTTCTAAGAGGGCTGGTCAGGTTGACACAGTCATGTTTTCCAGCACTACATAATTCCATGTTCCCACCCCTGCAATACACCCAGTGTTGAAGGATCAGCGTCAGGCACCCAATTAGGGATGTTCTTAAGTGTGAAAAGCATTGCCTTCTGAAAATACGTTCCGTATATCTATCTCAGTTGGTCATTCTGAGACTGAAGTAATTCCACAAATTCTGGTAACTTTGACAAAGGCACAAGGAAAGTATAAAGGCAGAGCTGTAGACTGTGGAGGGAGGTAGGGCAGTGTACAGCACAGCCTGGACTCTGTGCACGTGCATGAGGCTGTTGAGCTGATGTAGTAACAGAGACAATCAGTTGATGCTGGACTGGGAGTCCACCAGATGACTGCCTTGTAAATGTTGCTGTTTCCCTGCACACCATGCTGACTTGTGATGGGTGGCTGAGGATGGAAGGTGCTTTGAGCAGATGAGTTTTTAAACTGCTCTCAGTGGTTATTTAGAGCTGCAGCAAAGTGCTTTTTGTGGGCATACCACTGCATCTTTACTTAGGCCTCTGAGAGATTGGCTTGCTACCTCCTCCTCCACAAACCCACAGGATCTTAGGGCCAGTCCTAGGTGGAGTGTTGTCATAAGCCCGCCTCAGTCGTCCTGCATGGGGCAATGGACCATGTCAGCAACTGTTCAATGTGATAATGCCTCAGTGGGGTGAGAGCAATTCTGTCCCTATTCTTGCAGCAGGCACAGGGGGAAAGTGGCCTTTCTTGACTGATTGTGGCAACTACTGTCACGATTTTCTTCTTGACATAATTTCTTATCTGTCATCTCAGAATATTGGTAGTTGTCCTGTAAGGAGGAAAGCTAGAACTTTCAGACTCTGAATGACATTTGCTTAATAATTGGTCGTCTGATCCTGATTATCAGGGGCCAGACAAGGTGCCCTCTGCTCCACGTTCCTTCCATGATGAACGCCATTGATCTGTATGGGTAAGAGAGAATACTCCTTCACATCCATTTACACCTTTGTTGTTGCTCTTCTTCCGTGGGGTACATTCCAAAGCAGCCACATTCTTCCATCCTGTGGAGTGTCCAGGCCTGGCTGCTCCTCATGACTGCTAGAAAGTGAGAAACTGCACTCCAAGTACCAAGTTCTGTCTGTGGAAAGTGAGCTAATTTGTGAGTTACTCTTTCTTCTTGCTCTTTCCCAGGTTTTGCTGGTATGTGTGATCACTTACTGCTTGTGGGTAATATGTCCCTATCCCAAGTGTCTACCAGTGCCCATAGCCAGGGCAGACGTTGGTTAGGGGAAGGAGAGTTATTATTACGACCTCATGTTTTACAGATGAGAACTGAGGAATGGAAATCTACAGTAACAGGAGAAGCCTGGAGAAGAGTTAAGAACAGCAGCTGTTAGTTCAAGTGCTTTAACTACAAGACCAGCTTTCCCGTTCCTTTGGTAACTGATGAATGTTGAAAAGATTCAGCATCCAGCTGTTGACATGTTGCAAATCCGATTTTCTGATGGGTGAAATGCTGAGAAGGTGGAATTTTATTTCCTTTTATCGTTTCAAGCATATTTGGGTATCTGGTCTTAAAAGTGATGTGAGTGAAGGGCTGGAATAATAGTTCTTCCCATGTACGTCTTCCAGGCTGTAAGTGGGGCTTGTATCTCCAGAAATAGATATGTTACGGTAAACCCAAGTGTCTTGGCTTGTTGTGGATTGGAAAAACAGTAAGAAAAAAATGGGCAGTTGGAGAGATACCTGTCTGGACAGGGACTGATATAAAACCAGAGGGCTTTGGGATCTCCGTTTCTGCCAGCATCAGACGATTACAAAATGAGCCATCTCCCTTTAGGTCACCTGTGCCAAGGCAGTTTATGTGGAAAGATCTAAAAGCCAAGATGCAGTTAATTGACCAAGTCTTTTAGGATATAGGGAAAAAAGGAAGTATATTTCTTCAAGAAACAAACAAACAAAACCTTTACTTTTTCTCAAAGCAGCTTCTGAGGCACCTAATCTGATCTTTCCAAAACAATTCTCTGGCAGCCAGGGCTCACATATTTTTAACAACAGTATAGAAAGGAATGCATCGTGACAGTTTAATTTGTTGCTGAAATATGGTCACCTCTTGTGTAATTCAGAGCAACCGTGAAGCGGATGATAAACCCATTCAGGATGGGAGCTCAGATGAAGCCGTCAATTGGAGATATCCATCATCTTCCTCCTTTGACTCTAAGGGAGCTGTCCTCCATCCACTGAACAGGGTTGTTGTTGCTGAGTCCTTCCATGTGTCTTTGCTGTGGCAGCGAGGGAGGTTTTGGTGGTTATTCTCCCAGGTAGGTAGGGAAGACCCTCTGGTACTGGCCAGCTTCAGAGATGAAATGGATGCAGAAGAAAAGGTGGTGGGCTGCAGCACATAAGGTTGAGGTCCCTGTACCTTCTAATCTCTGTTTGGGGACTAGCTCCCAGGGCAGCTAACTGGATATTGTAGTCATCAGTCTATGGATGCAGGTTGAGCTTGGTAAAGCTGGCCTGAAATTTCTACCATTTTAAAGAGAAATCAAGTGAATTGCAGGACACTTAAGGTAACAGAAAGCTTCCCCAAGTTTTAGAGGAAGACATACAGTTTGAAAAGGAAGAGCTATGGAGTTGCTTCTATAGCCTTGTTTAGAGTCCTCCAGAAGAGTGTTGCCTGAAGTGTGCTCCTTATGAAGGGGTGGGAAGCTGAGTGCCTAATAGAGGGCTGAGCTTTTTTGGAGCATGTTGTTATGTGATTTTTGTCAAGTCCTGCCATTACATTGCAACAGAGTTAAAAGGTCTTGTTCAGATTCTGAAGTTGGTTGAACTGGGTTGACTGCAGTGACAAGGGGGAAGAAAGCAGTGCAGCATCTCTCAGGTCAGCTTTTCATCTAATTTATTTCCAAGTCTGCAACTAGCATATTCAATTCACTGCTTCCAGCAATTCAAGAATAAATCCTAGGAGAAGAGAAAAAGGGAGAAAAACTTTAGCTCTGCCACCAAAACAGACCAAAATACTCAGTCTGTGCTATGGAACCGAGATGTGACTGGCAGCTGATGTGTGGAGGTGGACAGCCACCAGTCACACTTTCTCAGTGTGATTTTTTCTCTGTGGGGAGCAAGTAACTGTGGCACTTAGGATGCAAAGAGATAATGTTTAAAATCTGGTGCAGGGGTCCACAAACTCAGTGACAGCTGTACACTGGGATGGAAGAAAATGCTCTGCCACCAGTAAGTCACCCTTTCAGGGAGCTAATCTGAACTTGTTTTCTTCTGAACCCTTCAGTCCCACTGTGGGTAAATGTCTCTTCCATACTTACTTTCACCCCCCACCATTTGATTTGAGGACCCTTTGAATGAGGAATAAGTTATTACAGCTTGTCAGTGAAGTTATTCTGCCTGCAGTCCCTGTCTGAGCTTAATTTTCTTTTTTTCTGAAGCACGAGGGCTGATGGCTTCACAAATCTTAGAATAACTCCATAGTCTTTGCCCTGGCCAGCCTAGCAGCAAGGCAATGGCAGCTCCATTTAATGTGCGCCGGCAGCTGCATTTAATGTGTGCCGTCTCCTTTGGCTTCCTGCCCTGAGGCTCATTATTTTGCATTTGTCTGCATTGAGCTCCAGGGTTGTCTGCCCCAAAGGATCATGTGTTAGAAGTCATGAAAAAGAGAAGAATCCTCAAGACTGGTCTATAAATCCCAAGTCTCTCTGTTAGAAGAAATGCACAGTCTGAGTGCTCTGTCCTTTCCTCTCTTGTGTCCTTGCCCCAGCCCAGTTATGTGAATGCATTCCCTCCTTCCTGTCCTGGTGTATCACTTGATGGGCATGAGGTGAGGCCTTGCAGGCTCTTTGGGCAGTGTCATTCTAGTAACACAAAGCGTTTGGTGCCTGGGACGTTTCCTTCTCTCTGCTGACACAGAGGCAGGTTGAGACCTGCAGACCTGCAGCTCTACCTTCTCGTCAGCCAGCCCCCCAAATAACTTTGTTCCACTTGGAGTACTGTTACAGGGAGAATACCGTGAAGTTTTCTTGGTGGTAGATACTTCAGGGCATGGGCCTCTCATCTGCTACTTGAAGTGTGACCTTGCCTTAGGGGCTGTAGTGCTCTCATGTTATGTATAGCACAAGATAGCTGGTAAGCTTTTCAGAGGGGGATGAAGTGCAAGATGAGGAACATCAGGGTGCAATTCACCTGTCCAGATGTTGACCTCTGACGTTGTAGATGCTTACCCTCAGCTCCCATACATAGCCACTGAAGGAAGCAAGCAGTTTCATCTCGTCCTAATGCAGATAGATTACTGAAACAGGTCAGATTGTGCCTGTTGCTTCTCATTAGTGACAAAGAGACTCTGGATGATGGGCTCTAGTGCAGATGTCTGTGGTGTAGATGGGATGAATCTCACCTTGCCTGGTTACATTGAGCAAGACAGTGTTGAATGCAGTGTGCCTTTTGTCTTAGTTGCATGCTTTCATTTGGTAAAGTGATGCCTCTTCCTTGGCTCAAGAAGCTACTTTTGGTTTTGGTTCCGTGCTGGCCAAGAGCTGGAGGGACGTAATCCAGACAGCAACTGGCATTTTAACCAAGTGAAGGCAGAAAGTGTAGGTAGGAGTGGGTCAGTTCTGTCCCTGTGTCATCCTTTCATACTGAGGCCAAACAACTGCTAGCATAGGTCAGGGGCTACTGAGATACTTTCAGGAGCTGGTGTGTGTGCCCAAACAGCAGTCCTGTTATATTGCAGTGGTGAAAGCCATGAGACCTCTGAATTTGGAGCTCAAACAAGGACATGAGGACTTCAGGTTGTGGATTACCAGATGAAAGCTGCAGGATCTGTGTGGTGCCTCTACAAGGGCTGCACATCTAGGTATTCCAGGCTTGGTGAGTAAAGTGCTTTCTGTTAGGGGGGAAAAGAGGGTTTTTTCTAATGCTGAAGTACTATTAAATGTCATAATGGGGCTTTGGGGGTGGTGGACCTGGTTTCTGTGGTTTTGTGTCTCTCGAGCTGAACTTTCACAATTCCTCTGGAGACCCTGGTGTAGTCTGCAGGGAGCAGGCTGGATGAGACCCAAAGCTGTTCTTGAAAGAACTGGAAAAACAAAGCTGAGCAGACTGAAAGGAATAAAGCCTGATAGCCTGGGGAGGATTTTCTTGACTGACTGAGTTTCCCCTTTGATCGGGAGCACTTGTTCCATCTTGCCTTTTGCTGGGGAAGAATTAGCCCAGTGGCAGAAATGTGATGCACCAAGTGTTTTGGGAGTGAAAAACCAGCCCGCAACAAGAGCTTGCAGAGCTTGTACTCAGCCTTTGAGCCACTGTGCTGGCAGATGATTGCAAGCCTGCTTGGCAGAGGAAGATGCTGTGCCATGCTCTTTACACTCTGTCTCACGCCTCTGTAGTCAGCATTAAATCCTAGGACCCCAAAGAAAACCAGACTTGGTTTTGTACCTCACTTTTTGTTTGCTCCTGAAACTCAGGCTGTAATTCCCCTCAATTCAGACACCCATAAAATACTAGTTAGACTAGACTCTGGAGAGTCTCTGGAAATCTAGTGTGTGTGCTACAGTGGCTTAAAACTTGCAATAGCATGGAATATTAGGGGAAAAACTTCTGGTGCACCCTAGGTGGAAAGCACACATTCTATGCTACAGAAAAAGGGAAAAAAACCTCTCACTTTATGTTCCATTCTATAGTGCATTATCCTCACTTCCCCATGTATATGATCTCTCCCTGCTGTCTTTCACGGCAACATGTATCCACCACAGGATTTTCTGCTTTCCAACTGCTGCTTCTAGGGAACAGAGAGGGAAAGGGAGAGCGTGTAAAAACTTTGAGGAGGCTTTTAATTCAGGAATGGAGATATGTCCATGCCTTGCAGTTCAGAGTCACAGCATATGTTTTGCTCTGATACTTCCCTGGTTGTCCTTCCCCATTGACATAACCTCTTGCTTGGTCAACACACGCATTGTCAGTGGCACCCAACAGCAAGCATGCACCTACTCCTTTTGTCTGCTCGCCCAAGGTAATTCCTTCTTGTTGCTCCTTCCATGTGGCAAAAACAAGTCAGGAAGGTAGAGTAGTTAAGGCAGCATTTTGGTTTGCAAAATGGTACCTGCAGTGCCTTGCTGTGCTCTGTTACTGATGTGCAAAACCCTGAGTGGTATTGTATTAGTACTGGCTTTGTGCTGCCTGCTGCTAGTTGGATGAACTCTGGCAGAACAGTACTTTTTACTTGTTCATTTTTGCCACTGACAATGTACCTTGCTGCCTTGTCAAGAGGAGACAGTTCGTAGGTCTCCTGGAGGCATCCAGCAGCATCACTTGGTTGAACAGGCACGTGTATAGGTCTTTGAAAGTTAGTGGGAGAAACAAGAATCTATCAGTCTCTTTCTCAAAGGTTTTGTAACTTTATGAGCTTCCTAACTAATTTCCCTAATTCCCTAATAACATACGTGTAACTAAATCTAGGCAGAGAAGGCTACATCAAGCCTCAGGCACAGGAAATCATAGAATATGATAAAGTTGCAGTTTGTGTCCAGGGCAGAAGTAACCTTGTTTCTCCAACAACTTTCTCAAGATTTTTACCTTTAAGGTGAGAAGATGGCTGCCATTGCAGGGAACCTCAATTCCCTCCCGCACTCCACAAAGGACTGCTCTGGTTTCTGATTCAGCTCTGCAAGTGGCATTTAGTAGCTTCAAACTGGATATAAAGTTGGCTGGTATTATTTCCCCTGTGAGGACCAGAGCAAGAGACAGAAAATTAAAGCAACCTGTCTTACCCTGAGTCAGCATTGTGAGTTGCGAGCGTATCTCTGTAGAGCCTAGTGAAAGGTCCCTGCCTTATCTGGCTTGATATTTTACTGGTTGCACAACTCATCCCATAGATGCAAATATTTTCCTGGGATTGGCCCTGGTTGCCCAAGGAGGGTGTTTGTTCAGATTCTCATGCTTTGCAATTAATATAAACATGCAATTAATGTCAGCTTCTCAACTCTGCATGAAAGAAAGAAGGGGAAGTGGTGCTAGGTGTGTTTTTTTCCCTGTCCCTATTGTTGTTCCTCACTAACTGACTACTTTGAAATGAGCACATTGGTTGGTTTTTTATTTCCTTAAGGAGCAACATGTTGCTGCAAATTCAACTTTGGAGAGGTTGTGGGAGCTTTTGTCTGTTGGTGTTGTGGCTACTGTGGGCAAGGCACAGACAATACGTAGCGCTGCGGGTACCCAGCCTGCGAGCCGGATCTGGTCAAGGTGGCTGCCAGCCCAGCTGTGTGGCATGGTCCTTCTTCCCACACTCGCTCCATAGTGGCTGGGAGATGCTAGACGTGCCTTGCTCCTTTGTATCGTTGCCTAGATCATGCAAGAGCAGCATAGTTCACACTATGGGCTGTCAAAGGAATCCAAACCTGGTGTGTTGTAAATAATTATCTTCTCTGTGCCTTGTTCAGCTGAGGCTGCTTTATCTCAAGAGGGCTGTGTGAAGTGTGCTTGTCACAGCAGTGCCAGGCACTGACACAGCTCAGAGATACTCATGCATATTCTCTCCTGAGCTACTGGATAAAAATTGTCTCCTTTTGAGAGTAAGTTCCCTCCCTTCTAATGCAGGTACATTAAAAAAAGGTATTAAGCTTAGACCCACAGAGCACGTTCATCTTCAGGTACAGCAGCAAACCTTTGAGTAAACCTCATGAGCTCTGGGGTTCGTTTTGCTTTCTAGAGAGCTCTCTGAACTTGTGTTTTGCTTCTTGTGCTCTTCAAAAGCAGTGATTCCTTTGGTTCCATGGAATATAAGAAGCACTTGCTGAAAGTGGTGTAGAGGAGTTGTCACCCTGTAAAACTCCCCTTGGGCCATCAGCTGTGGTCTTGGCCGATCACGTTGGTGTACTCTTCAGAGCTTGCAGCTACGTTGAGGTCTTTTTGGGACAGAGAGGAAAGGCCAGCTACATGGATTTTTGTATCTGATCAGCATTTTTGACTGTTAGCTTTAGTCAGTTTTCTTGAGTTGTCATAGTGTGTCCTCAATTTGATCAAAAATATGTGGAGGTAAGGGCAAATGAAGCCCATGGAATGGCATGCAACACATAGAACAGCTTCTTTATGGTAGGTCGCCTGTTGGGTAATAAGTATTGACTTCAAATACAGTTTTCTTTAATGCAGGTCTCACATCCTCTCTGTCCTGCCATAGGTGTGCAGGTCAAAGGCAAAAGTAGTTATGGGAGGTGATAAAATATTTGTGAATAAGAGAGATCCAGATCCTAGACCCTGATCAGCCTCTGATGGAGGGAATTAATTTAGAATGAGACAACCTTTACCTCAAATTTATTAGAGTGGATGGTGAGGGTGCGTTGACAAACTTCATCTTTCAGAGCTCAGTGCTTTCCTTCCTGTCGGCGTATTAATTTTTCTCTCTGCAAAACACTACAGCATCTGTTTTCGCTAAGTAGTGTCTCAGGTTAAGATTGACTGGCTCGACATGTGAGCTGGTGGTTTTCCATGGGCCTTTTCTGTTTTTAAAAAAAGCTTTTTGAAAATATTAAATTCTTTTTTTTAAATTTCACTTTTCAGTTGAAGTTCCGGTGTGGGAACAATGAGAACTATGTAGGAAGCATACCCACTGTATCACCCTGTGGCCCTGAAGGTTCATCACAGGGACACATGTGGTCCTCAGGGAGTTGCTTTCTGAGCACTCACCCTTTAGATATTTGTAAGTGTTAATGAGATACCCCCTCAGTCTCCTCTTCTACAGACTAAACAGTCTGAGTTCCCACAGCCTTTCCTCATATGAAAGATTTTAAGCAACAGTTTATTTCCAGTTAGGTGTAAATGACATCCCAGAGTGAGAAACTGCTGTGTGTGCCTGAAGAGCCCTGAAAACCAGCACTCCTGAGCTCTGCTGCTGTCAGACGAAGCAGGGAGGCTTTACCAGCTGTCGTGGTTTGGCCCAGCTAGCACAGCAGCACCACGACAATCTCTCACTCGGTGCCCCCATTCACCCCCACCCTCGTTAGGATGGTGGAGGCCCAGGGAAATGGGAGTACAAAGATAAGCAAGGTTGTTGTGGATTGAGACAAGGGCAGGGA
>WBNH01003229.1:16635-101902 GCA_013401255.1 Urocolius indicus
GGCTTCTGCCGATATGAGTTCCCTCTCTCGGGACAGAGTCCTTGTTAAATATCTCTGGCATGGATTCTTCATCACAATTGCAGTTTCTTCTGCCGATATGGGGTCCCTCTCTCGGGACAGAGTCCTTGGTGAATATCTCAGCTTCTCCAGTTCTCTCCACAGAATGCAGGGGAGTCTCTGCTCTGGTACAGCTCCTCCTCTCCTTCATCACTGGCTTTGGAGTCCGCATGGCTGTTTCTCTCACTGTTCCTACTCCTTGCACCACCACCAGCCAGAAGAAAAAGAAGGGACTGAAGAAGGAAGAAGCAGGAAAAAGATGGAGGAAAAGCAACCTCCTCTTCCAGCTTCTTCTTAAAAAGTGATCATGGAGGCATCTAATTGGCTCAGCCCCAGACGTGGGTCTGGCTCAGAGGTGGGGAGAGTTGCAAACAACTTCTTACAGGTGCCATCTTTACAGCCCCATCCCCCGACCAGAAAAGGCTGTCATGTCGAACCATGACACCAGCACATTACCTCTTTCTGAAATATCACCATTGGCTTGTCTCTCTGCAGGGCTCCTGTGAAAGCACATGATCATGTCTGAGGTCTCACAACACTGGCAAGACTCTAAAAGTTCAGAGTTCAAGCTTAATCTCTAAATGTATTCTTCTAAGGAAACAGAATTTTGTCCTGCTATGGATTTGAGGAGAAATGGACCCATGAAGTAGAGCCTCTCTGACTGCATATGCTTTGGTGGTTCTCTGCTTCCTTTAAGAAAACTAAAACCCACCAAAAGTGTGAAAGAGCTGTTTGTTCCAAAGTGAAGACATTCTGTGGCTGTTCCTAGTGATGGTTTCCCCAGGGGAGTAATTTACATATCGTATGAGTAATTTCTAACTCGAAGCCTGCTTGTCATGACAAGCTACAAATTTTGCATCATCTGATTAGGCGGGATCATCTCTGACAGTGCTGGTTCATGTCACCTGTCCATTTTTTGCTTGCTTTTCCTAACCACTAGGGAGAAGAACAAAAACCCAAACAGCCTTGTAACATTTAGCATTACTCAAACTCTCTTGAACCTTGGTCAGCAAAGGCACTAGAGGCAAATTCTGTGGATGTGGGTGAGCAAAATTGGAGATGAATCCTGGACCATGCAGAGGACCAGGCTCCTACTGCTTGAACAGTGACTTCATAGATATTTCTGTCCATATTTATAGTAGTAGAGCAAAAAAAGTCTGCAGGTGTGAAAAGGGATGCAGTGACTAGTTTGAGCAATCATCTAGTCTGTGTCTCACCAGCCCTGCCTGGAGCCCCTTTAGTCATATTTGTTGTAGCCTCAGAGAGTGTTGTATGGGGATTTTGGTGCTCTGAGGTCCAGTTTTCAAGCCCCTTTCCACAGAACATAGCTTAGGTATCAGAGCTTCAGCTCTTGGATCTCTGCTGGTGTTTGTGAGGGCAAATGCTGAACACAATGGTACCTAGTGGAACAATCAAGCCTTCTTTGCTGGGGGCTGATGGCAAAGAGTGATAGCGTGAAATGCCCCCAGCAATTGGTGATTTGCAAAATGATGTAGATTACATAACAGATCTTTCCAAGCCCCCCTTATCTAATAGCATATAGAAAATATAATAAACTTGTAAAGTTGTATTACTATACGTTGGGGATTGAAGACAGATGTTTGGGTTTTTCCCAGTGGGCTGAAGGGAGGTTCAGATTTTGTTTCATTTTATTTATTGTTATATTTTAAATCAAAGCCAAAGAACCATGCGTTGGCTTGATCTTTGCTGCAGCAGCTCCTCTGCTGTGGTCCCTAGTCATTGTCTAACAGATGCCTGCACCTCCACAAGAACAGATGACCCCAGAGACTGCTGCATAACGTGTGGGCTTATTTTTGTCACCTCTCCTGGCAGAAACTCCTTAGGGGGAGGCTTTGCATATCCTCAGGAGGCAGTGATAAGGGAAAGGAGAGTCTGCTTTGTGCTTTTTTGATCCTGGGAAGACATTCAGATGCTGGTCGCAGGAGTGAGTTCTCTGCTCCAGTGCCCATTGTCACCATGTGTGATTCCTCATGGCAGCCAGATCTCCAGGGAGGAGGAAACAATTTGGTCACCTCCTTCCTTCTGCTTTGTGGTTGCTGGCTTTTGTAACTGCTCTGTAGGCATTCTCTGTACCTCCCTGGCTGGCCGAAGGTGTATTTCTAACCCTTCCTTTCTACCTTTCTGCCTCAATCAAGATGCTCAGGGATAAGTGCTCCAAGTGGGCTAAAGTTGAAAATTAAAATGGAGCAAGTGAGGTCCTCATCCAGTGTTGACTGTCTTGGCTTTAGTGGCTTCACTCAAGAGACAATGATTTCACCCTAGGTGAACCTTTGAGGTCAGATCTCAGTTTTGGGACTCGTGTTTGATTCTGACTCCTCAGCTTGGGCTGTTCTCTCCCTTCCTTTCGGAGGAAGTATAACAGTGTAACACACACAGTGGCTTAGGGCTGTCAGGAGAAGTGATCATTGAGGCTCCTAAGTTTGCCTTTTTGGGCCAAATACAAAACTGTTTGAGCCTTTTAAAGTTCAAGAATAAATCCAATGAGCTCAGCTTTGCAGAATTGTGCTTGAACATCAGGATCAGAAGGTCTGAGAGGGTAGTGGGAGATGGCTGGACACGGAGGAGGCCATATGTACAAGCCTGGTAAAAAGAAGTGATGTTTATAGCTTGGGGATCTTACTGCTGCAGTGTGCTGGGGAAGTCAGAGGCTTCAAAAGGTAAAAGTTTAAGTGTTGTATTGGTAGCAAGGACAACCAGAGTTAAAAATAGAGTGTCTAAGGCAGAAACTTTGGTGTAGGAGCACCCCCCCTTTTTTTTTTTTTTTTTTTTTTGTTTGTTTGCAGGTCACCTGACCTGACTGTATGAGACCCTGATGATTTCCACTGAAAAGAGTAAAGGAAGGTTTTGGGCTGTGTGAGAATTCCCTACAACATCTTTCATGCCCGGCGATTGCTTACACTGCACTAATGAAGTTCTGTTACAGTTCACAGTTCAAAAGTCCTGTTTTCATAGAATCATACAATGGTAGGGTTGGAAGGGACCTTTAGAGATCATCTAGTCCAACCCCCCTGAAGAAGCAGGTTCACCTTTCTTTCCTTTTTTTTTTTTTTTTTTTTTTTTGTTTTGTTGGTTGGCTTTTGGTTTTTTTTTCCAGTGTATGTGACCTTTTCCTCCTGCTGTGTGGGGTTTGCCTGGGGAGTTTGCTGTGCAGAGGTTGATCTGTGATGGAGGTGCATTGCCATGCCAGACAAGGATGCTTCACCTGGAAGGACACCTCTGGGCTCGTGTTTTCTCATTTTACTTAGCCCAAGCTGTGACTCTTCTAGCTCATGCCACAGGTGTTTTGGGCTGCAGTTTGGATGGTCTCTTTCTTCGTGTACTCTCAGGAGAAACCAGGTGCTGAAAAACAGGGTGAATCCTGTCTGTGGGTGTTGTAAGCACCAGCTGGTTCTGGTCATCAGGTACCTGCCATGGTGGTACCAACTGTGGACAGGTTCTGGTCTCTGACTCTCTTCTCCTCAAGATATTCTCTAAAGACTTGAAGGTTTTCTTCGTTCGGTTTGCAGTTAAGAGCCTGTGTCCAAGCTCCCTCACATCTTCTTTTCCATTCACTTAATGAATGCTGTGACTCTGTCATCCCTAAAGCTCAAGGCATCATGTGCTGCCTATCTGTACCTCTTTCCAACAAGCAAATCTGGTTAATATAACCGAAAGGAGCACTTGCCTGTACTGTTATGCTGGCCTAAGTGAGAGCCTTGCTTTGCACTTTTCACCATCAACTGTTAGTCTGTATAGAGGGACACCTGAGTCAAAGAGGCAGGGCAGGGTCTCTGGAGCTTGGTGGCCATGTGAAGCGCATGTGACATCTACTAACTGCGTCTACCAGGGATGTCCTGAGTGGCTGGGGATCAGTTAGGGGATTTCAAGACAATGTGGGTACACCTAACCTTTAGGTGTTATCAGAGAGACCTCAGCTGCTCTGCTGCTGTCAGAGGCTTTGCTTGTTTGTTAAGCAACTTGTCAGGCCTCAGTGTTGAGGTGGAGCCACATCACATGTGGGCTCAGTGTCTTGCTTTTCTGCGGTTTGTTTTCAGCTCTGGTGTGCCTGTGGATGCTGGCTGCGAGCCCACTCAAATCCTGCGTATCCTTGTTGCTGTTGGCTCCCAAGGAGGCTCTGGGAGGAAACCCCCCTGCTTTTGCTGATTGTGCAGGTCTGCCAGCAGATGCTGGAGGCTGCGATGGAGGTGATGGAGTAGGCATTGTGCTCCTGTCCCCTGCATAATTAACTGCAGCCATTGATGAGAAGCACAGTCTTGTGGGAAAAACTTGACTCTGGGGGAGCAGAAATCCCCAGCTTTACCATAAGTTTCCTGTGTGACGGTCAGTGAGTTGCTTTATGACTGTGGGTTACTTGTTGCAGGGTGAAGTTACTGTTTTCTTGATCTGCCACACTGTGTGTTCTGGAGGGGGTGGGATGGATAAATCTACACAGAGGAGGATGTCTTCAGCATCCATGCTGTGATGCTTGCAGGACAGGCAAGATGAGTCCACGTGCAGTGTGCCTTTGTCACTCCAAAGCCAAGAGAGGGAGAATCCTGCCTTTTCAGTATGGAGAGCTGTAACCTGTACGTTTTCAGTGTTGCAGCTGTGATAATGATCCATTTCAATAACCCACCCACAGTAACATTGCTTGTTTTTCTTAAAAAAAAAAAATCCAGCCTGCTGCAGTAGGAGGGAACATGAGCATTACTTTAACAAGCTTATTGTGATTTACCAGGAACGGAAAAGTTTGGGTGATCCAGGACCTAAACTTAACTAAGTCTGATGATCTGAACTTGAATCTCGCACCTTAACCTTTGGACCTCTCTGTTTCTGTCTGTGTTGTGTGCTGGTTGCTCAGTACTGCACCCACAATGCATTGGTTGGCTCTGTCTGGCTTCAGACCTGATTGTGATGAATTCATTTGCCTTAGCTGTTGAAGGGTTGTATTCAGAAGTCTTCTTCAGACCTCTGCCAGCCATCCTCAGTGTCCCTCAAGAACACTGAGGAGTGGATGATGCTGCAGCTGCTGGTCTGTAAATCAGTAGAATGCCCATGAATGTCTGCTGCATAATGAGTATGCATATTCTTGCTCACGACAGAATTGTGTCACCCTGCTAATATTGAATCCTGGTGATAGGGAGAGCAGGGACAGAGTCCAAGCAGCAGATGCCTGCTTACTTCCTTTCATCTCCTCTTCCCTCATCTCCTCTTCCTCAACCCATGTCGTTGGCTTCTTAAGGTGCCCCATAACTTGCTTTGTGATGTGTTTTCTGCAGCTCCTTCTCCCAGAGTTGCTAAAGTGAGCCCTGTGTGTTTGCCTTTTGCTGTGGAGCCTTATTCACTTCGTTCCTGCTCTGCTAATAAATGTGTGCCTGCAAAGGCACTGCAAGGACTAAATGGTGCAGAAGGATGATCATTACATTCGATCACGTAAATTAAAAGGCTTACTAATAAAGGAGACACTCTGGAAGTATCTGCTTTTGATTGTTTGTGGTCACTGAAGCTGTTCCTTTGAGCTCTGTCTTTGAACTGTATGAACAGCTTTATATTGGTGTCGCATTGGGAATGGAAGGGAAGAAGGAAACTCGGTCTTCTTCCCTCATGGCAAGATGAGCTGTGGCTTACTCACAGCAAGCTTGTAGAGATGATGCTATTGCACCTGTACTGCTGCTCTACTCTCTGTCTTGAAAAATGAGGGGGGAAAAAAAAAGGTGCTGTGCCACCTTTCCCTGGAAAAGATAAATATTTGAATAATATGATTAGCTGTCTGTGTTATACCACATATGGGGGGGGGGGGGGAGTTGACTCTGCTTTTCCCCATCCAGTACAAGATTCTGGGTGCTGTCCAAGGAAGGTGGAGGGGAGTCAAGTTAGGTACTAACCAGTGAATATTGTAAGATATGCCTGTTCAAGTCCAGGCTGGCTGTAGCTGTCTGTGCCTGCAGAGAGGGATCCCTTTTACTCCTTCTCTGTGTTTCTTCTCCTTCTATGGGGACTTGAGCCATTCCCCAGTGAGAAGACCCTATTTTTCTGTGGGGCTGGTTAGCCATCCAGAGGGTGACTGCTGCATGGGCAGGAGCAGATAGGGACACCTGTTGTCCCAAGATACTCATTTGCTTTTCTGCTGCTGGCCAGTAGCTTCCACCTCTTTCCACCCAATCCCAATGCCACTTTGCTGTCTGAACCTGTGGCATGATAAGCCATGTGCTGTGTGCACCGTTTCATTCCTGAAGCCCAGAGCTCACCACTTCTCTTGTAATAATGGCTTCAAAATGTAGTCTCTTATCCACTAATATATTTTTTAAAAAGAAACTAAAAGCATTATCAAAACAATTCTTGGAGCTTCCCAGCTGCAAATTCCCTGTTTCCTTATTCATTTATTTGCTGTAAAAAATACACATATGTTAGGATTTAGAGCAAGCAGGAAGCTGAACAGCCAGCTCTATTTCCATGGCAAGTTCTTCTCAGTGAAAGTGGTTTGGATGCGTTTCCTGAAACCAGCTTCCGAATTTCTCCCTGTCAGTAGTTGTTTGGGAGGAACAGGGAAGGATGAGGAGGGAGAGGAGAACAGGAATCTCATGAAGGGGCTGTGTTTGTTGGCTAAGGGGTACATTGGTTTTGGCTTGATAGACATCAGTGCTCAGGTTGGGACTGGCCCTTTTCTAAAGTGATATAACAAAGCCACATGATGCCAGTGGCTTCCTGAATTCAGTTCCCAGCTTTACCACTCATTGGTGACTTTGGGCCAGTTCCTGGTCTTGTCTGCATCCCCTTGCCTATCAGTACAACAAGGAGGATGGTGTTTCTGTTCATGCTTGGCCACCAAATCCAGCTCTAGCACTGAGTGCTCCATCTCTTGCAGCTTGGTGGTGAGATCTAAGTTTGTCCTTTCTTGGGCTGTGGCAGCAGAGCCAGGCAGCTGTGACCTGCAGTAGTGTGATGGCAGGACCTGCAAGTCCTGAGACAGGCTGTACCTTTCCATGGCACCTTGCCTGCTCCTTTCATCAGCAACAGGACCAGGAAGAAGACATCAGATGCCTTGGGAAACCAGCCTGGAGACAACATCTGTTATAATCCCACCCCATTACTGGGCAGCATTTGCCCCAAGGCCTCTCTGTCCCTGTTAACAGCTGTAATTACAGAGATCCACTGGCACTGTGTACTCACTCGATCCAAGTTTCTACTTCAGAGCGCTTTATGTCTTGTGGGAAAATCAATGCAATTTGGTACAGAGTCTAGGAAGTGAAGAGATTGCTCAGAGCCTGGGTTTGTGGTTGCCTACCACACATTTTAGAAGTTGCAGTTATTAGGGTCTATAATGTGAGTCTTGTTTTAAACTTTCTTGGGTACCTGTGTCTCTTCATATACTCGAGGTACATCCCACTGCCCTTCACCCATCCCATTTATGTTTAGAGAGGGGATTTTAATACGAAGGAAAGTTAAAAGCTGCTTCTTCTCATAAGCTCTGCCCTGGCCTCTCCACTGCACAGAGTATGTTCTTTGTTTTTCTGAGCAAGGCTGAGAGACTGGGGAGAAGCCTCTTCTCCAGGGAAGGTGGGGCGCTGCCAGCCCAGGTGAGGCAGCATCTGCCTCTGAACCACCTGCTTGGAAGGTGCTTCCCAGGCTGGAAAGGAGATGAAAGCAAAGGAGCCCTGGCAGTTTGCAGTCTTCTGCATCTCAACAGTGAGAGCTTTTCCTCCTCCACACCGCTTTCTCTTGTGCGTTGGTAGAGTCAACACAAGTCCTAAGTCCTGACTGCCCTTCACCCATCCCATTTATGTTTAGTTGTCCTAGCCTGCTTTGTGGTGTGTTCAGGCCTTGATGCACCCTCCTGTACCAGATTTTCAGACAAAACTCCAGTCTCCTCTTTCCTCCTGCAGGCTACCCTTGCTCATCTAGAGTCTCAGACAGTGCATGAGTGTTAGCTCATAGGTCACAGGCATGATTTTAAAACTGTCTTTGATTTCTTCAAGCTGCTGGCCCTGCCAGGCACAGAAAACTGGTGTTTTCAGCTACTGACTTGAGTGCCAGCCCAGATGTTCTCTTCCATCTGCTTGGGACTTTTTAAGGGTCTGTGTTCAATGGTGGGATGGGAGGTAACATTTGCTTGCCTGTTGCCTTCAGAACTTTCCATAGACTGGCAGCAAGTAACTTGCAGAGCAGCATGCTTTCTCTCTGGAAGTTAGCATAGAAGGTTGGTTCTGCTGCATAGACTATAGTGGGATGGTCTCTTTGCTTTCAGGGAGAAGGGTGGAGTGGTGATGGAGGAAGGTGAAGATCCCACCACATCCCACATCAGAGTTTCCTGATGGTGTGCTGCTCCCCATGCTGCATTCACAATGCTGGAGACATGGGCACAGGCAGTTCTGTTTTGCAAGCTCCTGAGATAAGGGGCCTGCTAAGCTTTCTTTGGAGTGTAGTGGTTTTGGTGGCCTGTATTGGCTAGGAAGGCTATTCCTTCATCCAGAGGGAAAGCTCTTGGGTAGCTGGATATTCTTTGGGTTTACTGCGTTACTGACATGACTAGGTTGTGTGCTGGTTTTGGTGGTTCAGGCCTAGCTGCCTAGAGTAAGCTGGCAACACCGAACTTTCTTCAGAAATTCTGTTACAGAGGGAAGGCAAGAAGAGCATAGCCAGACCCACTTACTGCTAACAGCCTGTGATTGCACAGCTTTGTCTTTCACTCAGCTGTCAGAGGCTGAAGCAGGAACCAGAAGATGGGCAGCAGCTTTGGTGAGAATTGTACTATCTTGTTTTCCTTTGTCCTTCCATTTCCTCTGGAGAAGGAAGTTGAGCAGGGATTTCACAAGCCCTTTGTGGTTGGAAAGTCTCTGGCAGAGGGGTTATGTTGCCAGGGGTGTTTCAATTAGAAACTGTGCAAGGACTGGTCCTGGTGCAAGGACCCGTCGATGCTTGTTCGAGACCTTCTGCAAAGCCGCAGCATGCTCCTTGTTGCTGGGACTTGTTTATGGCTACTGTGAAGCAGCAATCCCTCTCCTCCAGACTTGTCTGTGCCTCAAACTTGCTTGCAACTTTCTGTTATTCCTCCTCCTAGGTTTCTCCTTGCGCCTGTGTTCTGAGCCTCTTGTGTGTCACTCCTTACCCCTTTTCTTTATTTTCCTTCTGAGCAGTATTTTTGTGTTCAGTGTCTTGGGACAGGCTGAATCTTACTTCAGACCATGAAGAGCTTGCAGAGGATGGAAGAAGCCATTCTTTTAGGCTTTTTTCTTTTTCCCTAGTAGAAGATGTTTATTATGTCCCAAGTTGTTTCTCCAAAGCAGAGCCACTGTGTGCAACATTTATTGCATCTTTGGCATCCTTCTCTCTTCTTTCATCTGTGGGCTGCATTGTCTGAGTTTGTGGGTGTGCAGCCAGCAAGTCAACAACAAGCACTTTGGGTTAGATTTGCAGCCCACTTGTTAATTTCAAACACAACAAGTAAATTAAAATGAAGCATTGGATAGGCTGGGATAGGTAACAGAGCATCAGCTTGCCAGCCTTGTTCTCCTCATCTCTTTCAAGTGGAGAGCATCAGCCTGCAGGGGTCATTTTGACCATTGACCAGTAAAAATGAAAGGTGGCATTTCATACAGCTAGAGACGATCCTCCAGTCCCTCCAGAGGCTGTGTTTTGTGATGTTGGTGACAGTCTTGTGCATGAGCACATGGAGGAGGCTGGGCAGTCACTAGGGTGAGGCAGGGAGGATTTCCAACTTGAGGACACAGGGGACTGCTGATAAAAGGCTGAGATGAGCATTGTCTTCCTCCAGGACTGTGCAGGCCCCTTCTGGCTGCAGAGCATCTCTGCTGAAGGAAAATAAGTCAAACACTGCTGCACCTGTGGTCTAACGGCTCCTTGGTTCCTGTGGACAGAGCTTTTGGAGGAAGACGCACTGAATCTGAGGTTCATCCACAGAGATTTGCAGAGGTGACGCTGACTGTTGATGCCTTTGAATCCAAAGACTTGCAGTGGGCAGACAGAGGGGAAGTGTTGTGAAACTTTGGTGATGGCTGGCCTCAGTATGGCAATGCTGTGCAAAAATCTGTCTCTTGGCTTGTTTAGTTGGCTTGGTGTCCATCCTGGGGGAGAACATGGCAATGGGAGGAAAGGGAGGACACAGGGAAGCTTCCTTCTGTTGGAAGGGTGTCAGAGCCTCTCTGATGGTGAATGCATTGGAAACTTACTTCTGCTTGTCACCTGAGCTTTTCTTTAAACTGTAGTGGGATGTACTGATGGGGCCAAACCCACAAGTTCTTCACCTTTACTTCTACTGAGTGCATTTCTAGAGGTGACATGATCAGGCCCTGAGAAACAGCTCTCCTTCTGCAGATGAAGCTCTGTGCTATAGAAGAGAGATTGTGAATAAAATTAGGTTGTTCTTTGCAGGACACAGCTGAGTCCCTGGGTAGTGCCTGCAGCCTTCATGCCTGCACCTGCTTTAGGTCTTAGCCACATGCAAACTTGCACCAAGCATTTCAGTCCTTGCCTCTATGAGTAAAGCCTTTGTGCTGCCCAGCCTGCACAGGCAGGAGAGCAGATGTACCTTCTGCCCTCACCTGCATCTTCACCACCGCACTGCAAGACAAATGTAGGATGCTGCTGCCCACTGGGTGCTTGCTCTCTTGGCTTCCTGCACGAGGCTGGCAGATGTTTCTTGTTTTCTGGAGCTGTGTAGCTCTGGCTACTGGGCTGGGAGCAGCTGCTGCTGCCAGGCGGAAGCACTTGGGGAGGCTTTCCTAGACAGATTTGAATGGGAGCCAGGAGCCCTCTCGCTACAGGAGAAAATCCACAAGGTCAGGAAATACAGCAGCAGCTCCAGCTTCATGCTGGGGCTGTTGGCTTGGCACGTGGATCCCAGCTCTCCTCTTCTTGGATAGTGCTCCTCAATGGCTACTCTTCTATTTGTTGACAGCCCTATATGGCTTTTGAGGAGTGCAACACTTGAGTGCTACAGACATAATCGATTTAGATAGGCAGAGAGAGCACCTGATGGCAACCCAGGTCAGGCTTTCAGATCTTGAAGAGCTTGCAGAGGATGGAAGAAGTGCAGTTCCTGCTCAGTGTGGGACTGGGAGACTGGGCTTTCATGTTTTCCTCTGTTATTTTTGTGGTCAGCTCTGTCTGGGCTCTGCGTTAGCTGCTGAGAAATAGAAACTCTTGTTTATCCTCCTCTGGAAATCCTCACATCAGAGGAGAGAAGCTTTCACAACAACCAATAGGATGTAAACCTATGTCTGGCGTGTCCCCAGACTGAGTGTGAAAACGTAACATGTCTGTTACCATCTCTCTCTGTCTTCTTTGCCAGTTTTTCAGGAGAGCCAGAAAGTCTGTGGGATGACTGTTCCTTGAACCAGACCATGTGGTGAGGTTCATGTGCTGTTGAGGAACAGCCACCCCTGCAACAAAACTTACATGAGCATCAAAGCAGCCTTGTGCTTCCCATGCTCAGGAGCAAAGAGCGTGATGGAGAGCTATGAGATGGCATTTTACCAATGCAGGCCTTGATTTGCAGGCACCATGTTTTGCCAGGGGTTGCAGGTTTCCCTGCTCTGTATGAAGGAGTGGAGCTGCGAGTGGAGCTGCTTGCAGGGTTTCTTCATACCCTGAGGACCGCTGTGTGTTCAAGTGAGATGCTATTCTGCTGCAGGAGCCACCCTCCCAGCCAGCTGTGTTGGTGGGGTTGGTCAGTCAGTGGTTGCTCATCAGTTGCTATTTCAGCCTGTCTCTGTCCTTCGTGATAACTCTCTCTTTGCATCTGAGAGATGAGGATCCTGGAGTGGGGTTCTCTGTTGTCCCCAAGAAGTGGTATATGTAAGAAGCTCATATGCTTGAGGGTGTGTATTCACAGAGCAGAACAACGTGTGCATAGTCAATTAATGTGATCACTTAGAATGTCTCCTGTAGCCTTGCTTTCAACCTGCATCTCTTCCTTGGACATAAGAACAGAGGCACACTGAACATTTTTGGGAAGCAGGGGCACTTTTGGGTGTGGACCTAGGGTAGCACAGTATTTGCACCTCATTTTGCCCACCATTACCACTTCTCCACCATGTTTAATGACCTTCAGCTTCTCCAGCAGTGAAGAACAGCACAAAGCAACCAGAGGCCCTGCTCAGCATCGTGTTTGTGCTCTGGGTGCTCTTTTACACTCCCTTTCTTACCCTTCTTCAGAACTGAGAAGGACATGAGCTTTGTTTGCCTTCTCTCTATAGAGACAGCAGCTCAGAGAAGGGCTTTGGCAGGAGACGCTTGTGTCTGATCACTCTCAGCTTGAGTGGGTGATTGAGCTGTCTGAGCGGTTTAAGGTTGCAGTCAGGTGAGGGTTGAAGGCAGAAAGTTCTGGCCTCCTTTCCATTAAACCTTTGCTGTGTTAGTAAATGCATTAGATGCAGACTGGGTCTGGAGCAGCAGTTTGTTCCAGCTCCCAGTGTTTTGGAGTGAGGCTGGTGAACTTTGGGAGGAGAATAGATGTAACTGTCTAGGGGTGTGGGTGTAATCCCCATGATGTTGCAGGCTGCGTTGAATGGCGACCAGCCAGGAGAACCATGAGCTTGTCTTCCCACTGTGTTTCAGGTGGCTTCCCCAGAGCTCACAGATGATGGCTGCAGACAAATATCTGACCCTGGGGTGACTTTATGTGGGCAGGGATTGCAGTCCAACAGGGGTGGATTTCTGTTTAAACCTTTGGGGTTTTGTAATCTTTCTCAGTTAAAGTTCCTCTTTTCTCGTCAGAGTTGGAGCAGAAATGTAGGGGTTGGGGGTGGTGTGAATCCTTTCCTGCTGAAGGGCAGTGGAAGCTGCATGGTGCTGCAAAAGTGTGGTTTGCTTGTCCTGACCTTAGTCATCATTCCTGATTAGGACCTTTAGTGATAGCATCTCTTGCACTCCCATGGGCCATGCCAGCTTTGCTTCAGGGAGCAGGGGATGCTTGAGATGACCAGCGTGGCAGGAGGCACCACTAGCCAGGGGATGGGCAGAGCGTAGGCATGTGCCACCACCTCCAATCTACTCTCTGGTCTCAGGTTTAATGCAGCTTTGCAGGTGAAGACATGGAGCTGACAGTGTATTTGAACTGGGACTTCTTCCTCCCAGCAGCATTGGCCAAGGCTTTCAAATCTATATAATGATTTGGGGATACAGCAAATCAGAGACAGTGCTGAGCACTTCTGGAAAACCACACCCCTTAAACTGCTTACTTTAGGGTCTACTTTTGATTTACACAGCCTGTACCTCTGTGCTATCAGTAGCATTCCTTTACCTCTCATTTGCTTAAGGAATGTGTGAAGTTTGCATCCAGGCTGTCAGGCTGAAGGATTGCAGCCTAGCGCATGATAATCATAGCTTTGTATTCAGCTTGATGGATTATTTTGCCCAATTTAAAGTAACCTTCATTGCTAGTGGAGGGCATTAGGTTAAATTGCTCTGGATGTTGCAGTTCCATGCTGCACTTTTAAACCAAATTTTGTGGGCTTAGGTGAGGCTATCTCATGTTTGATACCCCAGTGCATTGGACTACAAAAGCGAAAGACAGTGAATCCTGGAGTCACAATGCAGGGTGATGGACTGAAATAAGTGTAATTTTCTCTGGCTGGGTTCCCAGTGTAGTTGTTGGGCTGTGTGGAAAGAAAAGAAAGCCCTTGACCCTTCAGACACACAGGCCAACCCACCATCACCCCATTTCTAAGCCAGGCTCACCAGGATGGTGCGTCTGCGAGCTTGAGATGAGAAAGCAGGGTGGTTCTGGAGCAGAATACCCTGCAGTGGCAATTTCATGGACAATTTCAGGAAGCTTAATTAGAAGTGAGTTGCATCACTGATGGTGGCTTGCTTGGAGTGAGAGGTGGCTCTTTGCCATCCGGAATGGTGGTGAAGTGGGTTTACCTTGTCCCATCCTCAATCTCTGCTGAAGCCAAGCAACTTAAAAGATCCTGTCAGACCTTAAAGGGTGTGTCCCTTCACCTCAGCTTTGCAGAATTAGATGTCTTTGTGTTACAACATGAAGGATCCCAGGCCTCAGTAGAGAGGTGTTTGGGAGGAGGCATCAGGGAGCACTTGGTTCCTGAGGAGTAGGAGTGTGCTTTGTAGAAAGGGCTTTACAGGAAGGGGGCTGCCCACTCAGCCACACGGCAGCGCAGGCAGTGCCATGGAAGACCCTCTCTCCCCTAATGTGGTGGCTGTGTTTCTCCTTGCAGGTGCTGGTCCTCCTGGAAGTCCTGAGCTGGGGCTGGCTGGAAGATGACCGAATACAAGCTGGTGGTGGTGGGAGCTGGTGGTGTCGGGAAGAGTGCTTTGACGATACAGCTCATTCAGAACCATTTTGTTGATGAGTATGACCCCACAATAGAGGTGAGTGGCTCTGGACATGTATTTTCCTCTTTCTGTTCTCTGTCGTACCTCCAGCCCAGAGTTGGTGCTTGGCTTGATCTCAAGTCTGGACTTACGCAGGGACGTTGCTATGCTTCTCAGAGCTATTCTGAGTCACTGTGCATGTTTCGAGTCGCGATGACTGACTTGTGCCTCCTGCAGAAGGACAGAATGTCTGCTGAGGAGAGATGGTGTGGGAGGCAGCAGAGGTGGGCAGAGAGGCTTGGGGACAGCACAGAGTCCTCCTTTCTAATGAGTGGACAAAGTAGGGAGGGTTAAAGGTTTGGGACTGAACAACCATTTTGTGCCTGTGCTTCCATTTCTTCTCCTGTGAACTGAGAGTAAATATATCAACTTCTCCTGCAGGATGCTTTGAGATTTACTGATAAAGTGGGTCTTATCAGAGCTTGGTTGTGTTATGTATTTGCCACGGCTGGAGCAAGATGTGCCAAGCAGCTCAATTGCTGTGGCTCTCAGAGTGCTGTCTCTGCTCCGTTGTGAGGAGTTGGTAGTTGATGTATGGCTCTCACATGGTGTGGATGGTTGCACTGGCTGCTCTAGCCCAGCATCCTGCCTGATGAAGCAGACAGAGACTCTGTGCTCCTCTGGGCTGTGGGGGAAGTGGGTCTGGTCTTCAGTATCTATTACACTTTTTTTTTTTTTTTCTTTTTAAAAACCTATTCCATTCTCTGACTACTTTCACCATTGCTAATGAGATGTTAGTTACCCCCTGCATGACTTTACACCTTTGTTCAGGGGAGGTGTGGGCAACAGCCCCTGCTCTGCAAGAGAAGTCTGTCCACCCTGGGAAGGCAAATTTCAGCTCTGTCATACCTCTTGGACAGTAACCTCCCTGTCTGCAGTCCTAAAGGATTCTCTTCCAGATGTGTGTAAATGCAGCTGTGGTTGCTGCAGTTATTATTATCATAATGGCAACAAGGCCCCAGCTGGGTTCAGAAAGCTATTCTGGTAGGTATTATGTGTTTAGTCCCCACTCTGAATAGCTTAAAACTTAAACAAGCAAGACAAGGCTTGGTAGAAAGGCAGAAATAGTCTTACAGTCCTACAGGAAGGAGAGAAGGCGCTTAAAAACATGTGCTATTGCGTCATCTGGCCAAGGTCACCCAGACAGCCCTCAGCATAGACTGGAATTTAGTTTAAGGGCTCCCATGTCTCAGTGCTGCACCTTGCTTATAGATGCAATTGCCTTCTTCCCCAGCTCTTCTTCCCTCACTGGCTCCTCACCAGTAGCATTGTTTGCTTTTCTTAGAAACCCATTCCAGCTTGTTTTGCTGATGGCAGGGTCCCTGGGGATCCATCTGCATAGATAGGTCCTCCTTTGGGCCTGTGGGTGGGCAGAGCAGCTCTGCCTCAGTGATGTGTTGGGTTTTGGCATCCTATTGCTTTTGTCTCCAGTCCCATTCCCCCTGTATGTACCCTTCAGGGAATTTTCTCAGTGTAAACAGGCAGTGGGGAATGTAAACCTTGCATGGCATTTCCCAGCACACCCTCCTCGCCCTGTCCGCTCCTGCTGTGCTCTGGGAGATGCCTGCTCTCCACCCCCTCTTCTCTTCCTCTTCTTAAAGCTGCCATGAGCTACTCTTCACCCCTCTTGCCCCTAGTGCTTTTCATCTACATGCCCCTCCAAACCTGATGCCTTTGCAGCTCCCTTGTTGTGTCCTGTATCCCCACAACCCTGGCCATCCTCTCACTCATTCCAGGGTGACTCTTTAATTGTGCTTCATTTTATGGATATTTAGGATGCACAGAGAGTTACCTGCTAGCCAGAGAGTTACCTGCTAGTCACCTGCTTGCTTGTGACCAGCAAACCACTCTCCTGTGACTAAGCTGCTTTGGGTCGTGCCCAGGAGTTGATGCTGACTGTTCAGACAGCTGACAAACAGCACAGCAGTGCTGAAATGAGCATTTTGTTTAGATAAAAGGGGGAAAAAGGGTTCTATGTTCATGGAGGAGAGGCTTTACCTGTCATAGAAATGAATTGAGCGCAGGCTGGGCTGCAAAGCAGGGTGTGAGTGGGTTGACGTGCACTGAGAAGATGCCCCCCAGGGCAGGAGTGAGGAGAAGTGAGTCTGTCCTCTGCCTGGGGCAGGGACCCTGACTGAGTGCCTGCTCCCCTCTCCTGCCTTCCCAATTCACTGCTGCCAATGGCTGGCGCTGACTCAGTGCCAGCACACCTGCTACAACGTATGCTTACACGCCTGCTCTTGGGCTGCCAAGGAGCCTTAAGACGTTGATTTTGGGAAGAGGAGGACCCAAAATCACAAAGGTGGGGCAAGACAATAAGGAAACATATGATGGCTGGGCTGCCATCCTGAGCACCTCGGGGAGAGGCTTGAATGAAGCTGGACACAAAGCAAGGATGGGGAAAACTTGTCCCCTTCATCTGCGGAGAAGGGTGCAAAGCATCCTCTGTAAGACTGTTAATACCTTTGCTTCCCTAGTGCGCTGGCTGGCCTTAGGGTGGCTTGCAATCTGCTGCTGAGACCTCCTGTAACTGGGGACCTGGCAATTTTTTATGGGGAATGTGTGTGGGGAGGCTGCTCCTCTGGCCACCAGCCAGGGCACAGGGCTGGGAGGATGCTCTGCTGGGCATTGCCCTGGGCATCTCATTGGGATCCCCTTTGCCACTCTGTGCCAGGCACTGGGACCTCAGAGGTGGAACCAATGTTCTGCTGCCAGCACCAAGGAGGCTGCAGATCTGTTGTTGATTAGAGGTAGGAGTGTGGTGCTGCAGGGCAGCTTGCCAGTGGCCTTCAGAGTGCCTGGCTGGATGCCAGCCCCTCACTCCACACGTATTCCCGGTGGGTCAGCAGTCCCTTTTTTGGGAAGGCACAGCCAAGAAGGTCAGGACAGAGCAGATCTCATCTCTGATTTCACAGCCCTGTCTGCAAGGTGAGGAAAGACTTTGCTTGGCCCCAGTAGATGACGTTGTAGCAGTGAACCAAGGGGCAGAGGCCGTGTTGGACCCATTCCCTTTCCGTCATGGTCCTGTTGGTGACCTTTGCTGTGTCAGCTGTTTGTCTGCAGACCTGCAAAGCTCATCTGATAACACTGCTGTGGTTAGTTGAAGAGCAGCAGACATTTGAATTAATTTTAAACTGCAGCCCTGGCCTCGTTGAGTGGCTGTCACACTGCTGACTTGCACCTTTTCCCTACCTTTGTTCATGGCTTCCTTCTTTTGCTGAGAGTCAAGAGTGCTGCCCCATACCCCAGGGGAGAGCTACGGGAGAGGGTTGAGGCTGTTCCTCTGGGCAGCTGCTGCCCCAGCAGCGTGCCTGCTGATGAGACCAGGCATGGCGGGGAGGAGCAATGCTCTGAGGAGCCTGCCTTGGAAATTAAACATTTTGAGGGATGCCCTGGGTGATTTCCAGGACTTCTCTCATCTGTGATAAATTGCAATTGTCTGTGCTGCAGGAAAAATCCCTGACTTCAAAGGACCTGCCTGGATAGTCCTTACAGTCTCCTGGAGCCCTCTGGGCACAGACTGGTTGTGGGAAACACCCTCCTCACAGCCTGACTTTGTTTTTTCCCTTATATTTGAAGAGGTGGTTTACCATCCAGCCCAGTTTGCAGCTTTACTGGTGGCACGTTGCCTCTGGTGCCTGATCTGGGTTGGAGGTGCTGGATTTGCAGGTGATCTTAAACACCTTCCAGCCCGATGGCTGGGAACCCTGGCCAGCTGGACCCACCTTTCTGGTTATCCCCTTCCAGCACCTGGGCAGGGTGGCAGCAGAAGAGATTATCTGATACTAAATAAAGCTTAGGAAAATAGCTGTAGGCTTTGTGGTGTGATGGGGCAAAGCTTCCCCGGGTCTGCCAGAGGCAGGGCTGGGGATGGGGAGAGCGAGCCAAGGGTTGTCTTCTCTGTGGCTCTGCCAGAGGAAGGGAAATCTGCTCAGCTGCTCCCTTTTCCTTTTTTATTTTTTTTTCTTTTTCCTTTCCTTCCCATTTCTGAAGCAGATTGAGTTGGCTGCTTAACAGGAGTTAACCCGGGCAGAGCGTGACCTGGCACCTTCCCAGAGATGCACTCACTGCATCACTTCGCTTAGCTGGACCCGAGCTCTACCTTAGTGCATCCTTCTCCCTCTCCCTGCCTGCAGGATTCCTACAGAAAGCAAGTTGTTATCGATGGAGAGACCTGCTTGTTAGACATCTTGGATACCGCAGGGCAGGAGGAGTACAGTGCCATGAGAGACCAGTACATGAGAACGGGGGAAGGATTCCTCTGCGTCTTTGCCATCAACAACACCAAGTCCTTCGAAGATATCCACCAGTACAGGTGGGTGTCCTGGGAGGGCCCTTCCCTCTGGGCCTGCGTGGAGGGGAGGCCTCGCTGTGCACCCTTTGTCCTCCCATGTGTGTCGGACCACGACGGGAGCACTGGCTGCCAGCAAAGACAGTTAGCTCAAGTGGCCATTCCCCAGGGAGGCGAGGGAGCAGATGGCTAATGTCAGTCACTCCAGTAAAACCCAGCTAAGGGATTGCTTCTGGCCTTTAGGGACTCAGTAATGTAATGTTGAAGTGTTTATGGTGACTAAAGAGAGAGATGATCCTCTGTGACCCCCTCCCTTCCCTCCCTAATTAATGGAATTGCTTTGCTAGTGCAATTGATCTCAGTGACTTCTACGGGGGGCGGGGCTGAGGAGGGCAGGAGGGCCATTTCTCTGCTGACAGCCAGTGTGGGCTACGTGGGGAGAGGCAGCCTTGGCCCACTGGAGCTCGACTTCCGCCAGGGCAAGGAGGGAGCAGGAGGAGAGTCAGAGCTGGATGAGGTGACTTGCCCATGAGGATGTACTGGGGGCAGTGGCGGAGCAGGGACCCCATCTTGGTGTGATCCTGCTTTGGCTGCACCCAGGCTGCACCGATCCCACATCCCCTCCCTTCTGCTGGCATTACCCCACAGAGCCAAGGAGATGATATAAATGCAGAAGGACTCTTCCCTGATTACCCCAATGTAGCTCGGGAAAGAATCTCTCTGCTTTATGCCTCTTTATGAGGCTTGGTTGTGATGGGAGGCACTAGCAGAGAATGCTGGTCTCTGCTCCGTCCCCTGCTGGCTGAGGGACTGTGCACCCCATTGCCTCATCGTAAACCTGAGTCCCGAGTAACCCTGTAGCTCACTTGCTCTGCAGTCAGAGGTGCTGATTCAAGCTGTTGAGATGTCTTGGTCTTCAGCTAGCAGGTGTGTTTGTGGAATCATAGAATTGTTTGGTTGGAAAAGACCTTCAAGGCCATCAAGTCTAACCTCTCACCTCACACCACCAAGCCCACCACTAACCCATGTCCCTCAGCATCTGAGTTACACAGCTTTGCAGTATTTCCAGGGATGGGGACTCCACCACCTCCCTGCGCAGCCTGGGCCAGTGTCTAAGAAGTCTCTCAGTGAAAAAGTTCTTCCTCATCTCTAATCTAAACCTGGTACAACTTGAGCCCATTTCCTCTTGTGCTATCACTTGTTACTTGGGAGAAGAAACCAAGCTCCACCTCACTATAACTTCCTTTCAGGTACTAACTGAATGGTTGGGCTCATTTGGCTTGTTTTAGCTTAACAGGAGGACAAAGGATAGGATTTTCCTAAAGCACCTGAGGGATTAGGCTGCATTCATCCTTACACTAGGGCTGGTGCCTGTGAATCACTCACAGGGTGGCTCCATTTCAAGCCCTGGATTTAATCATGGTGTAAATCACTGGCTTTCATCTCCTTTTGCCTGTGCTCTTTGTGTTTGCACTTTTAAAAGAATATTCCCCAGAGAAATGCTGGCTCTCCCTGGTTAGTAACCATTAGGAGGTATCTCTTTTCAGCTAAGTGTAGCCCAGACACTAAATTTAGTACTTGTGTTTGCTGATCAGGATGTTACATGGAACACTGAAGTGGCTTTACGGCATACCATACATATAGTTAGACTTCATTTCCATGTTCTACTACATTAAAAAAAGATACTTGGTCGAGGGTTTGTGTGTGTGTGTGTGAGAGAGAGATGTCCAGCTGCTTTTGGATGGAAATTTGAATTTACTTAAAATGCACAAATCAGCAATTTAAATAATGCTTTCATTAGTTAAATAAAACCATGTTAAATGTTCTGGATGCGTGAGCAAGGGTGAGGGGGGAGAAGCTGTTTTGCATCCGAAGTTAAATGATTTATTAAGCAAAGGAAATTATTATCTACCAGGGGGGAATTGAATGGATTGTTTGTGGTCATAATGGCCTGTAAAACTCGTAGAAGTGGTAGATCTCCTCCTCGCCCACCTAGTTTTAAATCCTAGTTGGAATGAAGAAGCGAGCATTACAGCCTTTTTGTTTCCCAGTTGGTTTCTCAACTTTGAATGACCTGAACTAAACTGAAAGGGAGCAGATACTGCCTGTGCATCTGCAGAAAAGGTCACAGCTGCCAAAAGATGGTTGATCAGCTCAGCCAATTCCAGTTGCAAGTGATTTATTTTTCTTAATCCTCATTCAGGGAGATTACTTGATCTAAAATGTTGGAAATAACACAGGCAACTGGCTGAGTATTCGTTTTTATTTAGCTTAAACTATCTTAAGCTCATATCTTCATTCAGACTGTCATTGTTTCGAGTCGTGTTTTGTAAACAGGTGCACTTGTTTAGTTTCTGTTTTCCAAAGTGCCCTACCTGCTTTGCTCTTTACTCCCTTACGTGCTGTGGTCATTTTCCTTCTCCTGAGAGCCCAAGATAAGGTGCTGGGCAGGAATGAATCATAGCTGTTAATTTTTGATGAAGAAGCTGGTTGGGGGGTGTCCTGGAGATGTCTCTGATGCTTTTTCTCCCTTCACTTTGGCGCCTCGCAGGGAGCAGATCAAGAGGGTGAAAGACTCAGATGACGTTCCCATGGTGCTGGTGGGAAATAAATGTGACCTACCAGCCCGGACAGTGGAGACCCGGCAAGCGCAGGACCTGGCCCGGAGCTATGGGATCCCCTACATAGAAACATCTGCCAAAACCAGACAGGTAGGAGGAGAGTTTGAAACAAATCTTCTCTTTTTTACTTCTCTTTTCTCCAGTGCAGTCCTGGGCAGGCAGGAACGGGCAGACACCACCTCACAGACCAATGGGTGCGAGGGCCGGTTAGTTAGGGTTAGATGCTGGCTCAAGGTTCCATCGGGATGTTCCCTCCTCCTTGGGACTCCAGCCTGGAGAGGTGCCTAATTGATGCTGTGGCAGCAGCGAGGGGAAGCTGCCTTCCCAGGGTTTTCCTCAAGGCTCTGGAATAACCCCCGTGGTCACTGCAGGCCAGCCAAGCTCAGGGGTTTGGCTAGCCTCACCCGTGGTCTCTTTCGGCCAACCTACAGGCAGAAAATACCGGTGCTGGAAAGGACCTTGTGGGGCTCCCAGAGCACTCAGGAGGAAACTGATACCTTCAGTGGTCTAGTGGTGGTTTCTCTCCTGGGTGGTAGACCTGTTTTAGGCTGCTGAAAGCTGATGAATCTGAAGGACTTGAAGGCTCCTTGGCCTCGTGGTTGCTTGTTCAATCTCGCTCTCTGTTTGGAGGCTGCACTAAGATCTGTGTTAGTCTTCCCAGCTTGGTTTGTTGCCTTTGACTCTGCAGTTTACTGGAAGACACCTTGTTGGGGAGCAGAGCCCACTCTTCCTTCCAGTGTCCCCTCTCTGGGGAGGCAGCTGCTTCCCGTGATGCTTTCCTTGCAGGGCGTTGAAGATGCCTTCTACACCCTGGTGCGGGAGATCCGCCAGCACAAACTGCGCAAACTCAACCCCCCCGATGAGAGCGGCCCCGGCTGCATGAACTGTAAATGTGTGATATCATGACTACGGTGAGTTTTGGAAGCAGGGAATGGGTTGGGTATTTGGGAAGCAGGGCAGGAGGTGAGTGCACATGCACTTGTCTGCAAAAAGAAAAGCAAAAGAGGCAGGAGAAACAATTTCAGCAACAGGTATTTTTTAATGAAACACCTTTTTGGCCAAAAGGGCATTTTTCTGTCAAAGCTCTCCCTTTCCTGAGGCTGTGTGTAGGAGGAGAGGGTAGTTTATTTTCTCCTCATTCCATGGAACAAAATTCTACAGAGCTGAATAAAACACTATGTGTTTTGTCATGCTTTCCATGGGAATGCTCCCTCCCATGCTGCCCCTCTGAACAAGGAGTTAAGCTGGTACCGAAGGTGTGTGGCTTGTTGTGCGTTCACCAGACTGGCCCTAGGAGAGGTCAGATGAAAGCTGGATGAGCTCATGGCCTTGTTTAAATTGCTTCTGCCTGAAGCTTCAGAGCAGAGCTGTCTCACCGTGAAAGTCCTCTGTTCCTCAGAAGAGATTTCCCCGTTTGATGTATCCCCTGCGATATTTGGAACTGATGCAATGTTGAGAATTGGCCATGAGGAAGCTGTTGTGTTTTTATAAATGGAACGTGCTGGAGCCAGGAACAGCATTTCAGATTGTCTGAGTTCACTCACCTGCTTTTCTTCCTTTTATTTCCTTATTCTTTTGAATGCTGAGTTTCTTTAAATCACTGTGATCCTGCTGGATAGCAGTGAGGGAGTGCTGCCATCCCTGTCCCTGTGTGAGCTGAGTGGCCTTAGGCCAAATGCCTGGAACATCTGGCTGTGAAACCAGCTCCTTCCACAGCAGAAGCGCAGAGGGAGGGAACTGGGGATGAGCACCTTGGGGACTGAGGGGTGGGAGAAAAGGTTGCACAGACACTGCCCTTTGTGTCTTTTGGGGAGTCTCCCAAGCACGTGGGCTGGCCCGTGAAGGGCTGGGGGTAAAGCTCTTCCCTGGAGGGAAAAAAAAAAACCAAAACCCAAAACCCCCCACTGGCAGCATTTGCTTCCAATGAGCAAAAACCCACCCGAGCACCACCCCCTCCTGCTGAGGCATGTGGAGTCTCCTGGGGCCAAGCCGAAGCTGTGCCTAGTACACTTACCACTGCTGGAGGGAGCTTTTCCAGATGTTTGGGTCCTCCAGATGTTCAGGAGCATTTCCTGCAGATGGGGATGTGAGGCTGGGGCTCATTTCTTGCTCTGGCCCCCAGCTGCTGGCAGGACTGGGCTGACACTCACCTGCCCCGCCACAGCCAGCGCTGGCATGGGCAGCGCCCTCAGAAAGTGGGGCAAGAAGGAGTGGGAAGGAGGCTCTTGGAAAGACTCCTCTCTGTTAAGATAGTGTGCCCTGTGAGTTGCCCGTGTCTTTTCTGCTCAGGCAGAAACTGGAAGCCAGACATCCCAGCTTATTCTAGCTTCAGTGGCCAGGGCAGAGAGAGAAGAACATCAGGGCACAACAGGAGAGACAAGGCAATGATGCGCTGGGTTTTAGGGAGAAGGGGGTGTGTGTGGCCAGGGAGATCTGTCTGCATTTGCCCAGGACTCACTTTGTGGTTCTTGTCATCCCTGAAGGAAGGAGAAGGGTCTCTCCAATCGTACCCTTTCCCCAGCGAGGTGTGGACAGAGGCAGGAGGTCTGGCGAGATGCCTGAGTCTCCCCCGTCACTCCACAGCCTCATTTGCCTGTTCCCTTCAGCACACGTGTGGCTGCTTTGCCGACCTGCAAGACGTGTGCAGCCCTTTGTTGTCCCTGTGGGTGGTGGCAGGGGATAAGTGGAGCAGCCCGGGGTCTGGCGGCAGCGTGGCTGACTAGTGTCCTCTTCTTGTTTCAGCTGACTGGAGCGTGTCTTGGAGAGGTTCCCACTGTGCAGAGCGTGAGGAAAGAGGTGAAGCAAAAGAAGATGCAGACGGATTCAGGGGAGGAGAGGAGGGGTAGCGGAGGAGGACAGGGGGAGCATGATACTGAGTCCCTCCAAGGACTATCTCGTACTTCACCCAGGCCTGCAGCAAATGACTTTTGTTGTTTTTTTTCTCTTCCCCCATCCCCTCCTCCTTTGGCCTTCTCCCATCCTGGCAACTGTACAAAGCCACAGATTGAATCACAGTAAATTATTATTTGATGGTCTCAACAAAGGCTCTTGGTGGCTGTGTCCTCCTTGCAGAGGGTGCTGCTGCTCCAGGAGCATCACTGGTGTGCTGCCAGGAGGGCTGGGCACAGGAGTCTGCTCTCTGCAGGCTGAGGGCATGCTGGAGACCACGGAGGCAGCGAGGCTGGGAGATGCCTCAGAGAAGAGCTGTTTTTATCCCCAACAGGTTGTCATTATGTCCTTGTACTCCCCAGCCAAAACTCTCTGCTGGCCCCAAGTTTTTGTGGGATGGGAGAGCACAACTAGTCCAAGCCTGTCCTCAGTGCTCCCCTGGGTGCTTTGCCTTCAACCTACTCCTCGTGTGATTTTGTGGCCTCAGATGCGATGCCTGCAATGGAAGCAGCATTGAGGTGGAGATCTGAGAGCTGCGTTCACCTCAGCTGGTACCAGTTTGTTGCTTCCTTGATTATTTGTTTTTTCCCAGACAGCTCTTTCTGGCCCATCATCCCCCAAATGTTTATGTGCTCCATGAGGCAGAATTAGGCCTTTCTGTTAGCCACCAGCACCTGGCTAATGCTGAAACCTGCACAGCACATACATCTTGCGCTGCCCCTGTCTGTCAGCAGTGTCTAACGGGATGCAAATCCTCGTCTGCTCCATGTAGCAGAAGGGCTCTCCTGCATGGCAGACAGCTGTCTGGCTGCTCAACAATGAAAACTAAAGGATTCGGGCTTCCAGTCCGTGGGTTTAGAGTGGGTAAGAGGGTTTTGGATGAGGGCAAATCTGCCAGGAAGCCTGTCTTTGCTCAGCGCTGACCAGCTTTGCTTGCAGGGCCAAGCCGAGGCCTCGCACTCAACGTGGCAGGTGGCCTGCTGCTCGCCACCCTCCCCCTCCCAGACTGTTGCATGGGATGATTTAGCTGGCAGCCAGAACAAGGAGCACTGAAGGGGGAGGGTAATGCAGGAGAGTGTGGCAGAGCCCCCCTCACAGGCTGGCCCAGACCTGAAGAGACACCAGGTTTAGCAGCAGTGGGAGTGACGAGGGCACTGCCTGAGTCACCTTACATAGAAACGCCGCTCATTCCCAGCACACAGCCCCAGCCCGCCAGGAGGCTGGCTGGCAGCCCTCCAAGCAGCCCCTCGACCCACACCTCCTCCTTTGTCCTGCCAGACAGCAGCAGAATGAAGCTCCAGTTGCTGCCATTGCTCTTGGCCTGGGCAAGAGAGGACTTGTGCAAAGGCTGTGCTGTTTGTAGCTGCTGCTCCCGACTGCTGTGGGGTACAGCCCCCACCCCAGCCACAGCTGCCTGGCACCTGTCCCTGTGACTGCTCCCAGCTCCAGCGGGACAAGTTACTAAGGGAAGAGCTGCCCTGCTTTTAGCTGGCTGAATTGTTTGCAGCAGTGCCTGTCCCTGTGCCAGAAGAGGGATGGTGTTACTTGGTAGGGCTGGACCAGAGGTTCCCAGATAATCTCCCAGCCTCAGTGGTTTCATGGGAGGAGCCTGGAAGTAGGAGTTTTGCTCCTAAGATGGCAACTTGGGCACAACTGGAGACAGGAGAAAGGGTAAGGCTGCTTTGTCCTTCTAGAAGATAACTGAAAGCCCCAACAGTTAGCAGTGGGTTGATGGGGGGGATGTGCCTTGCTTGATGCTGTTTCTCTTCATTGGAGCTTATCCCATCCAGTGCCTGGCCCTTGGTGAGGAACAGGCCAACTCTATCTAGAGGCCTTCAGATGACAACATTGTGTTTGGGGCTCTCTCAAGGACTGGATTCTGGATGGCTGTAACCACCACTCATTTCTGCTTGATAGCCACAAGCCACAGCCAAGGAAGCTGAGGAGCTCTGGAGAGGTGTCTTCACAAGGCAGACCACCAGCTGCACTTGCAAGAGGCTGGCATGTCAGGGTGTGCTAGAGTAGCAATGGCCAAAACACAAAGTCCTTCAGCAGTGTAGTCAGGAGCAGGACACCAGAGTATGAGCATCTGCCTTACAGAGAGGTTTCTGCACTCCTGAGGGTGAAGTTTTCCAGCTTGCTCAGGAAAGCTCTGGGTCTGGTCAAGTCATGTGTGTTACTGTAGTTTGAGTGTCTTCTAGTTGCAAAATACTTCCCGCAGCCAGTCCTCATGGCTGACACACCAGGGGGTGCTGGACAGCTGTTCAGCAGCTAGTGTTCATGTCTAGCAGCTTGCCATCAGGCACCAGACATACTTGTGCTGGTGGAAGAGTCTAGCTGGAACTTCACAGCACTGATCTGTTGCATGCTTCAAGTGCTTCCAGATACGAAGTCTCTTTTTTGGAGTGGCTGGTTACAGCCTTATTCAATGGATGGCTGAAGCAGATACAGGTGTGCTAGTAGTCTCCAGCACTCTGCAAAGGGACCTAAAAGCTCTTCAGGAGCCGGACTGCACCTTCATCTTGGTGCAAGTGGTAGGATGGTGTGTCAGAAATCCAGGAGGGAGCTGGAACTGGAGACTGAGCATCAGAGGAGGCTCACCTGGCTGTGAGGTGGGGGTCTGAGTCTGGCAACTGCTTTTGTGGATTGTAGGCAGCAGCTGCGAGGCAGCCAGGACCCTTTGGCAAACAGTGCTGGCCAGTAGTGTGGCTACCTTGGGAAGCGCCCCTGTTTTGCTTTTGTAATTAGGAGATCACAAGCAACCCCAACTCAGGTCATTGTTCAGCTCCATGCAGAAAGTTGGAGGTAGGTTGGGAGCAAAAGGAGATGGTAAAAGCTTGACACCTCAGCTCTTCCCCTGAAATTGTGTATTACCGTAGAACTGTGTCTTTCTTCCAGCAGGTTGGCTGCAGGAGAACCAGGACAGATCTTCAGTGCATAGTGAGATGCATCAGCTCTGATCTAATCTTTGGGGTAGGCAAAATCCAGATGGTATTGCTTCTCTCAGGTGGGGCTGTTGCTTTGGACTTGGCATTTTCACTTGCTGACTTGGTGCTGGTAATTTGGGTGCAGGATGAGAGCGGCTTGCTAGTCATGACAAGCAGGAGGTCAGCATATGAGTTCACACAGTATTCTCTGCTTGAGTCTGAAAGTAGTATCAGGGTTACAGTTTCAGTAGAGTGAATTGAGGTATGGAGAAGGAATTGCTGGGCTTGGCATAGATGTAGTTGAGTTTTCCCACAGTTATTTAAGGTGCATTTTTCCTAAAAGTACCTGGGCTGGAAGATGTGGCTTTCAGGTCCTGCAGTTGTTTCCCTTGCAACAGAGAGTTTGTTGCCTCTCTCAGTTCTGCTTCTGTGGCACAAGCTGAGGTGAGCAGAAGGTGCAGTTACTCTGAGGAGCTGCTGCAGTTGCATGGCTGGAAGCTGCAGAAGTCCATAGAGGGAAGCTTTTTACTGTATCTGGGCACATCAGCTCAGGTTTGGCAGCTATGATCTCTTCAGCTGGTCACGGCCAGGCTGGACGAAATGTAATGTGCTGTGGATCTCAGGGCAGTGTGACCAGCACCTCTGAGAAGGCCTCCCTCAGGGCAGCACTGGGCTGGCCATCTCCTGTGCCAGAGATGCCACCTTTGAACCCACACTGCAGTGGTGGAAGAGCTGAGGTCTGGGCTGGCTTGGTGTGGGGAGGTCCAGATCTCTCAGGACCGATGTATAAGCTTTTCTCTCCCACACCATTCAAGCACCTCACACCCTGTTACAGAGGGCTTTGGGCTCCAGAGACATCACAGCTGAATCAACTGACAAAACTGCTTACAGGTCTTTCAAGATGCTGCTGAAGTGCTGTAACAGGTCTTGTGCCTGTTGGTCTGCGAGGGCTTCCCCAGGGGCGATTTCCTAAGCCAGCAGAGATGCTGACTCAGAACGGGTGAGTGCATGGTGCCTGCTGAAGCCTTTGGCAAGCTCCTGGGCTGAGTTTGCAGGAGCTGGCACCAGGGCTGGCCCCATCCCCACAGCCTGCTTGGGCAAGGAGCAGCGGACTGCGTTTCCTTTCTGGACTACAGTCCAGTCTTCTGCTGCAGACCTGCCTGGCCTGAGCAGTACTTACTGGATCTCTTCTTGGCTACAGCAAGAGACATAAAGTTCAGAAAAACCACCTAAGAACCAGCTTCCCCAACAACTGCCTGAGTGTCTGCAAGCTTGAACTCCTGGGACCAGGGCTCTGGTGTGAAGCCAGGCCAAGTGGCCCCCAGGACACCAGTGTGGCCCAGGCTCTTCATGAGGGTTTGGAAGCAGGGGCTTGTGATATTGCACCCATCTATCCACAGATACCTCTAGGTGATGCCAGCTTTCAGTAAAATAGAGACCAGTTTTGGAGCAAGGATGGAAGCTTCTTACAGTTAACCTTTCCTGTTTTACTGTGTGGAAGAACAGGGATAAATAAGTCAAACTTCAGTGACTCCAATCCATGGGCTTTTGTGTGTGCCTTCAAGGCCATCTCTCCCCATCTTGGACTCTTCTGAACTGCTGCCAGTGAGCAGGGATGCTGGTGGGGTGGGACCAGCTGGTGTGTCTCCTAGGGAGATGTTGGCTGAGTTGTCTCAGCTCTGGTTTGTTCATCCTCTCTGCTGCCTTGGTGCTCATGTCCCACTGGGCAGGTGAGGTGGCCTCACTACCAGGAGGACACCAGCGTGTGCCCTGTGTGTCTCCTTGGCTGTGAGGTGGTGGGATGTGGGAGGTGGTTTGGGAAGGGGTCAGACCTGCCTCTTTCAGCTGCTGGCTCCTTCTCTGTGTGCTGTAGGAAGGAGGTGGCCTTGCTCAGAGGATGGTGTGACAGCAAACATCCTGGCCACTAGCTACTGGTGGGAACTGGGACAGGCAGATGGGAGCTAGCCCCATGCTTAACTTGTTCCCCTGAGGCAGGAACAGCCTGGTGGGTCGAGCACAGGGATTGTGGTTCAACAGAGCCACAGTGCCAGCCCCAGGCATGGCTGCTGCAGGCCCTGCATGTCCCTGCTCTGCTCCCCACCACTGCTGTGACACCTCTGCAGCGTGCAGGGAGCAGGAGCAGCACCATAGGCCAAGGTGGAGGAGGAGGAAGGCTCCCAGCCCTCTGTCTCATGGGCTGGAGTGCAAAGCTCCCAGAGGCAGCATCCCCATGGCTCTCCCCTCGCTGTGTCCCGGGACCAGAGCCTGAAGCAGCCCAAAGCCTCACTGCCTCAGGCTTGGCCTCAGGCTCCACTCAGCATGGATTATTCAGCACTGACTGGCTGCTGGTGGTGGAGGCAGCAGGGAGGTGCAGAGCTGCTGGTGGTGGGGTGGTCAAGGAGTGTGAGGAGGGCAGCACAGCTCCTGTGCTGCTGCTGTGCTGGTTGTGAGCCGGGGCAGGAGCTGCAGGGGCTGCCGGGGCACCTGAGCTGAGCACAGCCTGTGCGGCTGCTGTGGAGGGGCCCTGGGCAGGGATCAGCCCCAGGAGCTGCAGAGCTGGTGTGGAGAGTTGTCTGAGAGCTGTGACCAAAGCAGTAGTTCTACCAGGGAAAGGGAGAATTTAATGGGAGCACTGACAAATGCCAAGTGTAGAGGGAAGGGCAGCAGGAGGAGCAGTCCCTGGCTGACAGAGCTGTTGGGATTTAAGCCTCGATACATTCCACGGCACTCATTCACACTGGTCCCAGCACTGTGCAGCAGCAAGTGGGTACTTGTAAGAGTGGGCTCAGGACTATACAGCTGTCCTGCTGGGTTCCCTGGCAGCAGCACAGGGTTGTTGAGGTTGGGAAAGACCTTTAGGCTCACCAAATCTGACCCAGCACTGCCACAGCCACCACTAACCCATGCCTCTCCGCCCCACAGCTACATGGCTTTTGAATCCCTCCAGGGATGGGGACTCCACCACAGCCCTGGGCAGCCTGGTCCAGGGCTTGGCAACTCTCTTGGGGAAGAAATTTTTTCCATTCTCCAGTCTAAAGCTCCCCTGGTGCAAGTTCAGGCTGTTTTCCTTTTCCTGGGGGCCGTAGGAGGGGGCAAGCTGCTGCTCAACTGGCACAGGGGCTGTCTACACACCCCTTGAGGACACCACACCTGCCATGCTGGGATCTTCCTGCAGCAGGAGAGCATGCTGGTGACCTGTTGCCCCTGGCACCAGCTGGAGGCCAGGCCTTTGGCCCAGGCTGGATGCCAGGCACAGCTTCTGCCCAGTCAAGACCCATCCCGAGGTCCTTCACATCTCTGGTAAGAAACAGAGGTCCTAGGCTTACCTGGTGGGCAAGTCCCAGGGGTGGCTCCCCTTGGGGAGGACTCTCTGCAATGGGTGCTTGGTACGTCCTCTATGAACTGAGCCCACAAGGCCTGCCCTGGGACCTTTTGAGCTCTCACTCATTCGAGGCCAGGTGCTGCTGTGGCTCCTGCGTTAGCCAATGGATGCTGTCGGGGGATGCCCTGGAGCCCTGCCTGTACCTGTCCAGTGCCTTGGGGATGTGAGGGCAGGAAGCACAGGCCATGAGCTCTGGGTGTGAGCTCTGGCCATGAGCTCTGGCACAGCTGCAACTCAGGCCACAGGGTGTTAGGCAAGGCGGGGTGAGCAGGGAGCTGTGCCACCCGCTCCCAGCCTGGCCAGCCCTCCCAAAATCCCAGCCAGAAAAGAATGCCCCAGTGGGACTGCTGGCTCCTGGCCATGTGTCAGGAGGGGTCTCAACGAGACAGGAGATGATGGCACAATGTAGAAAGGAGTTTTCGTGCCACTGTTGCTGGGGGTGCCTGGACTGAAAAGGTAGAAAAGAGGGGAAGAGGGCAAAGCTGGAGCAGGTTGAATCTGCTGCAGCTGAAGCATACCCAGGAAGCCAAGCTGAATCCCACAGAAGGCAACGAGTCTTGCTGCAGCAAGGCTGAAAGGACGTTGTGGCAAGGTGGGGGTCAGTCTCTTCTCACAACTAATGAGTAACGGAGATACTGCAAAGCCGTGTAGCTGAGGTGCTGTGGTCCATGGGTTAGTGGTGGGCTTGGCAGGCTGAGGGGAGGGGTTGGACTCAATGAGCTGAAAGGGCTTTTGCTACCAAAACAATTATGTGATTTTTATAATCTGTCACCGTAAGAAACCTTGTGGAGGCTGATTTTTCTGTGAAAGTTGTTTAACCATTACCCCCATGTAAAGCACAGCACCACGTACCCGGGGTGCTGTGCATCAGCACAGAAAGGACTGATGGGTTTGGGTTTTTTCCACAGAGACTTCCTCACAAAAAAAAGAAAAAAGAAAACAAAAGCACAGGCATAAAAATGTTGTGTTTTTTTTTAAAGTAATAATTATAATACATTAGACAGAGTCACAGAGGAAGCGTTCCACGCTGTAAACAAGAGGAGCAATTACAAACCAAAGCTGACGGTGGCTTGGCTGGCCAAGCGCTCGGCCCTGAGCCCCTGCCCCAGCCACTGCCTCCGCTGAGCTGGGCCGGGGCTCCCGCTGCCTCCCAGTGCTCAGTTACAGAAAAACCCAACCCCAACCTGCAAGATTGGTTTTCAAACTCCGTGGAGGGCAGGGAGGTGAGGGTCGTCCCAGGCCTGGGAGGGAGCTGCTTTCCTGAGTTTGCTGGCAGCCAGAGTGGCGTTTGCACGGGCTGAGGCTGTGCTGCCCTTGCCCTTCTCCTGCCCTTCCTGCAGGGAAGGCAGAGAAGATGGGAAGATCTGTTATCTCCTACAGCTTGTGCTTTGATGCGCTGCAGTGAGACCATCCCCCAAGGCCAGCAGCGCACGTAGCCAGCTCTCAGCCCGCTCGGGCTACTTTGCCCCCAGGAACTCTCCCCTTCCTACCAACTTTCAAGGGCTGCGGGTGGCAGAAGAGTTGCTTAGGTGGCACAGCGGAGACCTTCCCAGCAAGAAGCACACCGGTGGCAGGGAGGCCTGGGTCTGCCTGGTCCAAGGACACCAAAACCAGCTGTGGTGGTGACTGAGGACCTTGCTGCTCGTTCTTCTGGGGCCTCGGAGGGGAGGAACCACCCCTCCCAGTTCTTGAACACCACGCACCAACTGCCTTGCAATGGGCACTGTGCAACTGACCGCTCTCCCAAATTACAGCAAATCATCTTTTAAAACGTGGATACTGCAGAAGATCCCAGACCCACATGCAACACAAGGTGTGAAGGCTGTGTGCCTGAAAGGAGAGAAAGAAGGCCAAAAAGAAGGGAAAGAGGTCCCCAGCTCTTGCAAGCGTGAGCCAAATGCTCAGATGTGTTAGCAAGAGCTGTATGTGTACTTCAAGGAGAGGACAGACTTTCCCTCCCTGGCCCCAAGTGACAGAAACCAAGCCAAGAGAGCACCAGCCCTCAGATGCTTCTCAGCACAATCCAGAGGCCAGTGGGCTGGTAGCGAAAGGCAGGCAAGCCCTGTCCTAAAATACTGCCCAGGTATTTTAACACACACGAGGTGGAAGTACTGCACAGTTACTGAAAAAACGTACTCGAAATGAAGTGTGACGCAAACATCATTGGCCTCGAAAGGCCCCGTGGTGCTACAAAACACAAATACTGAACATTCACACAGCACTTCTCCTTGAAGAGCAGCTCTTGCCACCTCACGGCACCCCCGCCTGGGGAAGGAGAGGATGGGCACAGCTGCAGCCTCAGCAGGAGATGGTGTCTCCAACAGAGCATGGTGTGGCAACAAAGTGTGCGGAAGGTGCTGCAGTCCAGCTGGCCACGTACAAAGCTGGGTGCTCCCTTTGACACACTCTGCTGCTAACATAAACCACCAGCGCACACAAAATGAAAAAACACACTGAACCTCACAAAGTAACCAAGTGGAAGTTGGAAGTTGTCTGCTGGGCTTCCAGGCAGGCTTCAGGCCACATTATGTTACTGATGCAGCCTGGGAGAGAGTTTTCAACGGCTTCTTAGCTTTGAAAGGAGCTTTTGCCTGGGGTCTCCACTGAAGGGATGGGAGCCCACCCAAGGGGCGCACCATCAGCTAACAGCACATCTGGGCAACGTTATTTCCTTCTGCTTCCATTGATGGTCCTTCCCAACCAAGTCCCTTCACCTTTAGGGGTAAAGTAGGCTTGGGCTGTGCAGCAGCAGCTGGGAGGAGATGGCCAGGCCACTATGAATGCATGCAGGCAGGTAGGTGGGCACCCATGGTGTTACCTCCTCAGCAGCAGGCTGTGGTGATGCTCTACAGCACCAGCTGCCAAACCTGTGTGCTCAGGTTCCCTTCCTTGGTTGATTTTTTTGAGGAACTAAGCCAGAAGGGCTGAGACCAGGTTTGGTGAAACGTGCTTTTCTTCCCCTACTCCTGTGCCACTGCCACCCTAACACTTAACTTGCTCAAAGTAAAAGTGGGTTTGGCTTGGGCACTGTCCTTAGACACCATCGCCCCTCCAGTGCCTTGCTGACACAGGCAGGAGGCTTCCCCAGGCAGCAGCCCCTTTCCTGGTCAGCTAAGAGCCTGCTCGCTGCCCTGGGTGATGGGGCACAGGCCAGCAGAATGGCCCCTTCATCTAAGAGACCAGGCTCCACCTTCGTTGCTGTTCTTGTCACCTTCAGAACTTGGGAAAGACCAAGGAGAGGCCCTCAGGGACTTGTGCTGTTCAACCTCCCCTGTGGACCAACACCAGCCTGTGCAGGGGCCCAGGGGACATGGCCTGGAGGCGGCAGTGGCGCCTGCGCCCTGCCTGGGAGTGCTGCTGCCCGCACCCTCGGGCTGGGAGAGGAATGCCAGAGCTATTGCTACAACAGCCTTTGAGGGCAAGACCACCAGCTGTGCCCAGATAGCAGTGTAAAGAAAACATTTTGGACTCCGCTGCCCTGGCCACAGCAGGCAGGAGCAGAAGCAAGCACATATTCACCAGCCCTGACTCTCCCCTGACACGTGATGAGGCGAGGAGAGCTCTGAGGAGCACACATGGAAGCCTTTCCAATCTGTCCATAGGAAAGATGCAAACCCCATGGGCTGGTGGCTCCTGGTGCTGGCAGCCAGTGGCCCATCTCTGCGCCAGGCGCTCGTACCAAAGCACAGCTCGGCAGGTAATAGCTGCTGTGTGGTCACCGACGCGGGGGGGGCTTCCCAAAAATGGGGTGGGGGTGCTGCTCCAGCACCTGCTTCCGCTTCCTTGCCTCTCCCCAGCCCGGCTAAAACGTCACCGATTTGGGCAGTTTTGTCAGGGGAGGAGCGCCTGAAAGGAAACTGTTCTCTGAGTGGGATTTGGCAACCTGTGGTAGCAATTTTGGCTTGGGGCTCAGAGGGGGGCGCGGGGCTTTCAGTGCGTTTAACGGTTTTTGGAGGCTTTTTTGGGCACCTACCTCCTCCTGGTCTAGGACCGGAGGCGGTGGCCTGGCGGGGGCAGGCAGGGGCCATCCAGGCTCCAGCAAAGGCAAGGCCACCTGCTTCCTGTTGAAGAAGTCCTGCTCTGTGGCACAGGCCAGGTGGAGGGGAGTGGTGGTTTTGATGACGGTGTAGGGGCTGTTCTCCTCCTGCATGGGGCCCGCTGCCCGTGGGAAGGCACAGCCCTGGCCCAGCCCCGCTGCCTCTGTCTTGCTGCCGGCTAAGAGGGGCACACTGCTGCCTGCGTACCCCATCCAGTGCCCAGGGCTGATGCTGCCCCCAGGCCCGTCCTGCTGCAGGCCCGTCAGCTCTCCCATGGACGCCGCTTTGTGTGCCGAGTGCTCCAGGCGCGCTGTGCTCGGCTGTGCAGCCCAGTAGCGCTTCTTGGCCGCCTCCTGCACATGCTCACGCTCAGAGCAGCCATCCTGTGACACAACCGAGAGCCGCCGCCAGCCCCCAGGCAGGGGATGAGAGGCCCCGTTGAACCCTTTCTCTGTGCAGAAGGAAGATGCTTGCTCTGCTGCCGGCAGGGCAGCAGCACTCGGCAGCCATGCCGCAGGGTTCGGAGCAGAAAGCTCAGCGCTGCTCGAGTCGGGAGGACTCGATGTGTTTTGGAGAGAAGAGTCCAATGAGCCCTGCTTGGCTGGACCAGAGAGGGAGATCGACTCATGGTCCACCATGGCATGGCTGGAAGCGAGAGCAGGCTGCTCCGTGGGCAAGGTCGTGGGTGGGAGCTGAGGATGGGCCTGCGTCTCGCTTGCCTCCCGAAGCTCCAGCCCGCCCTCCTCTCCTGGTGGCCCCTCGCCAGGAGGGTGCATGTGGGTGCTGGTCTCTTCAGCTGTGTCCCTGCCCTGGAGGGCAGGAGTCGTGGCCTCCACCACTGTCGTTCCTCCCAGTGCCATCGGGTCTCTGTGGAGATGGGTCTCCCTGTCTGGGGGATGCTCACCCACCCTGCCGTTCTGGCCATTGGCTGCCACGTTGCCCTTCAAGGCTACTGGGCTAAGGGAGAGCTCCAGGCCCAGGGGTTTCCGTGGGAACTCCTCAGGCTTTGCTGCATGGGAAGCAGAGAAAACAAAATAAACCCCAAAATTGTGCATCGGTTCACTTTTGCATCTGGTGTGTCCCAAAGATGCTGCACCCAGCGGGTTGCCAGCCCTCCTGGGCTGCCTGGCTGCCAGCTGTGGCAGAGGAGGCTCTGGCCCCTGGGACACGGGCTCACTGGCCACCCTGCGGGGCTGCCCCCCTTGCCCTCCACACACCTGGGGGGGGAAGGTCAAACTTCATCTTGCGCAGTTCAGTCATGGACACCTGCAGCTGCTCGATGACGGCATCATCCTCATACTGCAGGGAAGCAGCGATCTTCTCCTGCAGGAACTCCCGCAGATCCTCCAGTGTCATCTTCAGCAAGCGCCCTGGGGGTGGCAGAAAGGAGTCATGCTGCAGGGCAGCAGCAGCGTTGCTTTACTTCTCTCTTGGGTTCTGCTGCCGTTCCCGCTCCAAGCTGGCATAGCGTGAGTGTTTTTGCCTCTACATTTACATATCTGTGCCACCCCTGGGCAGCAGCTCAGCAGCAGTATGATCATGGTGGGGCTGGGACCTGTGCTGACAGGGAAGCTTGTTTGGGGCCACGTCTGGAAGTTCTCACCAATACCTCTAGGAGGAGGAAAAGCTCCATGAGAGACCCTGAACATAAGACTGAACAGCCACCATGGCAGCTGCTAGCACCAGATGCCAACCTCGCCAGTCAGGAGGCAGGGGTGCAGGCAGGGACACTGACCCACACCAGGGATTTGGGCATGGATGAGACACAGGCAAGAATGCCACTGCACAGCATGCATTCCTCAGGGAGGAGAGCTGATCTCACAGCCAGGCTGTCACTTCTGCCTGCCTGGTAGTTTCTCAGCCTTTGCAAACAAGCGGGATACTGAGAAGCATATTTCTGGGTTGCCTGTTTCTCAGTCAACTGAAGGGGGAGCAAAGTGACTTTGCAGAGGCCAACACACAGTCCTGTAAACCCAGGGGCCCAAAGGTCTCCAGCATACTCAATTGGCATCGCTCCTGTCCCCAGTTGCAGACCTACTTGGGTGACAAAGCAAGGCTGCCAGCTTTTGGGAGTGGAGCGGTTCAAAGCCCAAAGATCTCGAGGAAGAAACACCACTGCCTGACACAGGGAAACTGGGGTTTGGTCCTTTCAGAAGCTTATTAGTGGACTCATTTCTCCCTCTGCAGCCTTTTCAGCTGAACTGCCACACAGACCCTTGCAGAGAGGTGGATTGCTGTCTGTATGGCCCCTAAAGGTGTGTTGATAAAAGACAGGTGCAGCATGCAAAAAGAGGCCCTGGGAGTGTTTCAGGTGGGGTTTGCATATGCTGAATGCAGCATTTCAACCCTTGAGGCATCTCATCCCTCCCCCAAGCATCCCCAAGGCTAGTGCTTTCTGAGGCCAGTGCAGGCCCTGAGCAGGCCAGCAAGGCTTTCTGAGGGTAGCATGAGGGTGGCCCAACCCACTGTCACCTCGCCACAGGAGCCACACTGGGACCTTACTTTTGTGCAGCTTGAGGATGGTGTAAGCCATGGCTGTCAGCACCCGCTCTCCTTCCAGGATGTAGATATCCCACAGCCGCAGCGTGAGGGTGAAGGGCGTCTGTTTGCAAACACACAAACAAAACAGCGCACTTGTCAGCACCAACTGATGGGATGACGATATAGAGGCTGGTGGCATCACTGCAGCCTCTCACACCAAAACACACAACAGCCAGCCAAGGTGCTGGATGCCCAGGATTCAGCTCTAACACAAAACCGTCTTCTATTGTTTGTGGTTTTGCTTTAAAGGTAATACCCAGGAAACACTCCGAGTGTTACCCAGGTAACCCTGAGAAAGCTGTCTTCAAACGCAGGAAAAGGAGGAGCTTTCTGCACAGGCATGCTAGCACATAGGCTGCCCTGCCCCACTGGGAGCAGCAGCATCTTCAGCCTTGCAAGTGCACAAAACTACTCCTGGATCCATCAAGACTGCCCAGACAGATTAAGGGCTATTTGTGGGGCAGGTCTGAAGCCTTAAAAAGTCACTCCTTTGGTGTCTAGAGAAGCAATCTTCCCTCTACACAGGCTTATTTCTGCCTGCTAGAAAAACCTCTGCATGAGGTTTTCATTTGTGCTGGACACAATTTGACAAACAGGCCCAAACTTATACCCAAAATGCTGGAGCAGCCCATCAATCTCCCCAGCAAAGACTTCAAGCATCTCACCAACACAGAAATTAAATACTAGTCCTACTGGGACATTCAAGTTCAAATTGAGGAGGCTTTGCTTCCTCTCCAGAGTCTGGCACAAGTGGCCATTGCAGCTTTTACCAGATTATGACAAGTTAAAGGGATTTCTGCATTTTCCACAGACTCCAGTTACTCACAAAGCAGCAAACTCCCTCTCAAGGGGAAGAACTCATCTGCTGTTTTAGCAGAGACATGGCAGCAGAAAATTGAGACTGAAGCCACACAGATGTCCTGAACATGGGCAAATCTGGACCTCGTGTTCCACCATGCAGGCACAACGCTGCCCTACAATTACAGTGGTCTCGGCTGGGGACTGGCAAATTAGCTCATGACAAATCAGTGTAATTTTCTCAGGCTTTCATGTGTCTCCAGCACCCAGCCCACTCCTCTGCCTGCAGCTGCTGTGGGGGTGTGCAATGAGGTTTCTGCCTCCAGCTCTTCTACTTGCAGAGCCAAGGTGAGGTTAATTGCCTTCACAGCAGTGTCAGTGGGCAAGAGAGAGCAAGCTCTCCTGCCTTTGAAGAGAGTCCTGCTGCTGAGCCATCTACCAGCGACTGCCCGCGAGGCTTTGTCACCAGTGACGTGCAGGTATTTTTAGCTTCCCCCTTTTTTTTTTTCACCTTGTGAGAGTGCGCATAGTATTCCACCTCCAAAAATAACACCATCTTCTTCAAATTGTGACACTTTTTGACCAAACCAGGCAGATTAAACCATGAACGCAAGCGACAGAGTGACAGCACAGCCTCACCCGGTCAATGAAACACTGCAGGAACCACTTGGTCGTGTAAATCCCTGTGGTCATCTGTTCCTTGTCCTAGGAGGAGACAGCAAGAGACATGTGAGTCAGCAGGCTGGCTACTGGAGGTTCAGGCAACTCACAGGGCTTTGCGGGAGGTTGGCTGGCTTATTAACTTTGGGGTCTGGGTGCAGGATTTGACCGCAATTTGTCTCTCAATAGAGTCTCTGCTTTAAATACCAAAGTTGAAGCCTTGCTTTGGCCCTTTGCTCAAGATGAACCTGCTAATCAACGTGGCTAAGCCTCAGCCACAAGTTTGGAGAGAGATTTCTAGCAGAAGCTTTTCTGGCCTCCTGTCTACTGCAGGGATTTAAAAAACCTCCCAGGAACTCAATCCACCAACTCCTTGCAGAGTATCATTTAGTGTTTCCACAGCAATTCCTATGCCAGCTTCTTGGAGCAGCACAGAAATAATTAACCTCACGTGTCCCACAGGTAAATCCCATCCTGAGCAGCCGTGCCAGCTTTGCTCACACTACATCATCCGCATGGCGTGGCCGCTGCAAGGGCATGATGGCTGACAGGCTAAGGAAAGCTCCTCAAAACCTCACCCACATCACCCTGGTCTCTCTCTTCTCCATCCCTGTTCTTTGCTTTTTCTGCCCCAGCTGGTGGCACAGACCTGCACGAGCACAAAGCTGATGCAACCACTACTGCAAAGCATTGGGGATGGGGGGGAACAAAGCCCCCAGGATCAATGGGTGGCTCTGCTCATTGCTTCCTGCTGTGCCTGCACACTCACAAGCCCAGGGAGCCTTCAGGAGCCAGGAGGCATGAGCAGCTTTCAGAGAGTTATTCCCATTCTCCTTGCCCAGGTCTCCCCTCATCCCCATGGCTATAATTAAGTAATAACCTGTCCTGGCTCTGTTTCACTTTCATGGCCAGGGGTGGCTCATTGACAGCATGACACTTGTTGCTGCTCGTTGGCAGCACTTGACAGCAACAGAAGCAGCTTTTCCTGGAGCAGAGCCACTGAGCCTCTTGGGAATATAAGAAACGTTCAGCAGTCTGGCCACTGAATACCAACTGTCTACAGCAAGTGTGAGGGGAGACAAGGGGGGAAAGAGAAGCAGGTGTTGCCAAAGAGTCGCCCAGACGTTAGACTGCAGTCAGTGTGTCCTGCACATGCTCCTCCAGCCACCAAATGGGCTTGTAGCATCTGCTAGAGAGAAAAACATCTGGCTGTGCCCAAGCAACAAAGCACACAGCAAATCTTACACACCTCCTGTCTTCAAACAACAGCAAAGCTGTCAAATGCAAGCTCTTGGGGCTAGTGATTATAGAAATGAGACTCCAGACACTCCAGCATCACCCTTTGGGGTTTACAGCTGGTGTAAGATCACAGCCCAGGCTCACTGCTGTAGACAACAGCTCCTTTTGCTCTAGGCTCTGACAGCCCTGCTGCCTGGCTCTCCCAGGGATGCCTCTGGATTTCAGCAGTCCGTTCACCAAAGATGATAACCACTGTGGCAAATTATAACCACTCTCCCCAGCAAGATTCAGGCACACTAGCTAATAAAAGGCTGCCTCTGTGGCCGAAGCAGCCCTACGTGGTTACAAATCAGCTGTTATGCATCTATTTGGCTTACACTAACTGCTTTAGCACTGAAATGTGGGGTCAGCAGGGGGAGACTGACAGCAAAGAGATACCATGTGCTTCTTCAGTTTAGGGAAGAGTTTGCTTAAAATCTGCTCGTGATGAGCTTGAAATCTCTGCAGCTTCGGGAAGCCAGGAATGAAAAAACCTTAATGAGAAAAAATGAGAGAAATTAAAAAAACCTCAGAAAGTCTGTGGAGCAGTGTCAGGACAGTCTAATTTTCTGGAAACTCATCCCCTACATTGCCTGCTGAGGTACCTCCCCTGCATCCCTTCCCAAGCCCACCCTTTACCCTGACTACGTGGGCAACAGCATCCTCAGTGCCCACCTCGGCTGGCTCTTCTCCCTCTGGCCCCGCACAGTGGACACACTTGCCTCCCCACCTGAGACGTGGCCTGGCCAAGAGCTCTCTGAACACATCTCACTGCCTGCCAAGGCTCAGGAGCACATCTGAGCTGGTGCAGAGCCCTGTAGTCTGGCAGGACACGCATTTATGGCTATCGGGCCATTTAGCTTAGCCCTCTGCTCATAAAATAACCCTCTGTGCACAGATTACTGCTAACCAGAAGATGAAAGAAGCTCTAATGTGTCTGAAGTAAAGTAATACAGCACATTTTGTGGAATTACTTCTTCCTAAAAACACAAGGGCCCGTAGCTTGTGGCACACGGAAAACAGCATTACACGGTGCTCTTGGAGGTACTTCTGTGAGATGTCTTAAAAACCGGTAACCTTTAGTTAATTGATTGCCAAGGGCAAGGCACTCAGGAGGGAAGGCAGCTCCTCTGTGAAAGTGTTAATTACTGAGCACTGAGCTCAGTGCAGACAAGCCCCCTTCTCCCCTGATGAAGTCAGGAGTGTGTTCAGCTGTGCTGTGGGCAGTCCTCGCCTCAGCGGCTTGTGAGCAGGAGCGAGGCCCCACCTAGCAGCCCTGCGGCCTCCTTGCCACATCCCCCCCACCACCCCGTGCCTCTTACCATGCATGGCGTGCCGCTGGTTGGTCAGCAGCTGTGCCAGTGCCCAAAAGGCATCCTCTTCGTTCAAGTACATCAGGAGGATGGCTGCGATCTGGCTCATCCCTTGGCAATAGCTCACCTCCTGCAAGAGCCAAGAGGGGCACATGAACTGCCACATTGCTAGACCCCACCGTGAGCCAATGCTGCAGAAGCAGGTCAGGATGCCTGTGCTTCCCTCTCTTCCTTCAAGGACTGTCCCATTTCAAGGTCTTTATGCCCAGATCCACAGCTCCCGTATGTCCACAGCATCTCCCATATCACTGACTCATAGAGAAGTTTGGGTTGGAAGAGACTTTTGAAGACCACCTTGTTCCAACACCCTGCCATGGGCAGGGATACCTTCCACTAGACCAGGTTGCTTCAAGTCCCAACCTGACCTGGAACACTTCCAGGGATGAGATAGCCATGTGTCTCACCACCCTCACAGGGAAGAGCTTCTGCTTCAGATCTAATCTGAATCTACTCTCAGTCAGTCTAAAACTGCTGTCCCATATCCTTTCACAACAGGCCCTGGTAAAAAAGTTTTTCCATCTCTCTTATCAGCCCCCTTTATACACTGAAAGACCATAACTGAAGGGCCAGAGCCTCTTCTTTCTCCAACTGAACAACCCCAACTCTCAGCTTTTCTTCCTGAGAGGTGTTCTGGCTCTCTGACATTTTTGTGGGCCTCTCCAGCTACGCTCAAGCAGGTCCTCCCTCCTGTGGGTGCTGAGGGGCTTGCAGGCAATGCTCCCCCTTTCCTCCACACTGCTCCTCCCACAGCCTGCTCAAGCCTGGAGGGCAAGGGACAGAAACCACAACAAAGGAAGTGCCTGCAGCTACCTCAAGGAATAGTGGATAGGATGACAAACAACATGTGACTGATGCTGGTTTGGATTCCTTCAGTCAAGTGAGTGCTGAAGCAATTACAGAACAAATCCAGTAAGCATTTACCTGGTATGAGGGAAGGCAGGGCCTTTGTTTCCTTGATTACCCCCAAGCATCGTCCCCTCCTGGAGATGGAGGAAGTCGTTCAGCTGCCTCCATCCATTAGCAGTAGTTCAGCTGCTAACCTAGGCTTATTCTACCCATGCCCTTCAGCTAAAAATGACTGCTCTGCTGTAATAAATCAGTGTTTGCAACAAGGATGCCACTTGCTGTATGACAAGAAGTCAGAAACATGATGGACTTTCAGCCAGGAGGCCAGTCTTGCTGGAAAGCCAAGGGGCAATCCCTTGTTCTGTGCTGGCACTCCCCCAAACCCCATCTGCCAGATGACATTGCCCAGGTGACAGAACGAACAAGGGAATGCAGCAACTGTGCAGAGACTCCTGTGTCGTCTGTGAGTCTTGCAGCTGTCTGTACCAACCAGTATTACACCTTAAAATTGAAATTGCCACTGGCTAAATATGTGTATGTACATATATACACACACAAACATACATGTATACACATATATTAAGCTTTTATATGTCTGTATATAGATATATAAAAGGCACAATGCTATTTGCTTTAACTGGACTAACTTACTACTTACAGTGTTATAAACCGAGTATGCTGACAGGACGTGGAAGAGTGCCTGTTGCCTGGGGAGAAAGAAGGACATTAAACCATCTGAGCGTGAGGCCTCCTGCTTCACATGCACACCAATGGCCATACCCTGAGAGCAAAGGCTCTGAGGACACCCAGCCAGCTGGTGCTTAGGGTGCAAGGAGCAGGGCTAGAGCATCTTGATAGGCACATGGGATGGGGGTGTCACCAGTGGCCCTCTGGAGCAGGGCTGAACAAGCCTGCCCCATCAGCAGGTCTCCTGGAGAGCCACGCATGTACCTCCAAGTGCTGCATTCCATGCGCCTGCTCTTTGGCTTTGGGGTGGTGGTGGGGTTTTAATAGACTTGTGACCACCCAGGCATCAAATGTCACACATCCCAGAGAGGCTCCTTCCCCCCTCCTCTCCTTGCTAAAGGGGTCAGCACCATACATGTAGGCAGTACAGGCTTCCTTGCAGACTGTCCATCTGTGTAGGGCAGCCAGGTGTGGCTCATCCATGGGACAAAACCACTCCGTCAAACCTCTCCAACCCCATCTGTTGTGGAGGCCATATCCACCCCAGCTCCCACCCAGCTCCTGAAGCTCCTGACAGAGCCAACCCAAACCAAGCCCTCTGCAACTGCAGCCCCAGTGCCTTGGGGGACAAGGCACTGCAACTGGCTGACACTTGGTTCAGGAACTGGGGCTGAATGTGGTTCAGCGTGGACTCCTCTGAAGAGAGACTCAGAAGCCCAACATCTCTGGGTCGTACCATGTGTGGGTAGTTTGTGGAGCAGAGATGGTTTTGCTCTCCTGTGGGCTGCTCTGAACCTGGGGGCTGGTGGCCACCCCATCCATCTCATCCCACACCCCTACAGCCATGCAGAGCCTCCCATACTCACTTCACTCCATAGCGATCCCGGAACATGATGTGGTTCCGGAAGGTGCGGTTCACGTCCAAATCGATCTGCTTGATCTCTGATGAGAAGCTCTTGGCTTGCTCTTTCATTTGCTGGAAGGGAGAGGCAGGCCAGAAGAAGGGATCAGACACAATCACAGCCCACGCCTCTCTCTGTACAGTGAGAAGGCTTCCTACTGCAGGAGGAGCAGCTGGGGGAGGCTGCCATCTCACAGGGGATGCTGTGGCCTGGCAGGGAGCAGCAATCTGCAGCCTGGAGGGGAATCCCAGCTGCTTGCCTGCACTGCTGGCCCAGGGAGTAGGGTACAGCCCCACGCTCACACTCTATGACAGTGGAGGCTGCCAACACAGTCTCCACTCGCCTCTGATGCACAGACCCAGTGTCCATACTCCCAAACCCTTCTGATTCAAGTCTACTCTGATTTCCTTTGATTTCTCTGCAGTGCCCACTCCGGCTGTCACAAAACATCAAGCCTTCTGTTTGTGCTTAAGGAAGGATGTACTTCCACAACCAACAATGCAGAGGTACACATCAAGTTCCTGAGCTTTTCAACGCATCAGTCAGAATAAAGCCCAAAATGGACTCTATTATAAAGTGATGTCCAACTACTGCTTTCGCTGCAGAAGAGAATCAACTTAGATTTAAGGAGCTGTCACTAGCAAAGCAGTTCTGGGATACTTCCCTTGGACTGGTGCAAATTTTAAGGAACTTTCGAAGTCCAGAACAGAAGCTAAACTCAGAGCAAAGAATCTACATGTTCCCCTTCATGATGTCTAATAATTTAAGGCAGCATGACACAGATAAATGACTGAAGTCCAACACAAAAAAAAAAAAAAAAGGAAATTTGAACCAAAGCTAAGCCTTTCTCAATCGTGCCCTCAGAGGCCAAAGATGAAGATGCTCCATGGAGGAACTGCACCCAGATTTGTAACTCACTGCTCAGTCTGTACATGCAGGCCAGGACCTGGGGACAGCTCATCTCACAGCCTTTAGATACCACTGGTGATCATGCCCTTCTTAAGTATTTTCAGGGTTAATTGTGCCAATAAAGCACATGTTGTGACCGTCTTCAGGCAGCCTGAGATCCACTAGCAGGCACAGGGCAGGAGACAAGCAGCAAGCCCAGCTTGCCTAGAGCCCAGGGTCAGGACTCCTTGCTCACACAGGAGACAGAAAATAGGACATCTGCACAGAATGATCTGTTTCAGCAGCCACCATCCTACAAGGGCTTGTCATCCCGGTACAAGGCTCCTCCAGGCTGCTGTCGACCTCTCAGTGGTCACATTAGCACTGGGGAACATCAGAAGGGCATTAGCACCCAGATGTGTTCAGCACAGCCAATGCTCAGGGCAGTCACAGCATCTCAGGCATATGACCTCCAGCTCTGAATGCAGCTGTGTGGAGGAGCAACAGCACAGAGCTATTCTGTATTATTGCCTGCACAAGGCAAGAAAGGAAAAAGCAACTGACTAACAAAATAATTTCCCTGCTGTAAATCCTGTGCTCTCTGCATCCTACAGTGCCTTGCCCTCTCTAAAGAAGGCAGACTACCTGAGACAAGATGACTATTCATATGTACTGGGTCACTTCAGTTCAAATTTCTCTGCTAAAGGCCCTCTTGTTTTCCCTGCCAGAGCAACACTGAACTCTCCCAAAGAGTGTACGGTTTGGTCTTTTTTTAAGTCTTGGCACTTGAATAGCAGGGATGTTGCATAGCTCTTTGTCACCTCCACACACCCAGGAGCCTTTATTAATTCTGCAGAAGATAAGCAAGCAGTCTGGGAGGGGCTGTTCTCCTTTCTGCCCCTGTTTAGGTTACTCTGCTGAGCTCATCAGTGCTATGAGCTCTGACAGCCAGCAGAAAGGCAGAGGCTGGGAAGCTGGAGCTCCCATCCCAGAGACCTTTCAAGAAAGCAGCAGGTAAAAGCCAGCAATGCCTCTGCTCTGCCTCATGGCCAGCGTGTTTCTTCTGCTGCCTTCCCAGCTCTCCTCAAGCCCTCTTGGTTGTGACTATCAAACCCTATGGAGGGGAGGCAGAGCATCACACCCACACTGAAATCTAGTGCACAATAGCTTCTCTGCAGCATCAGGGACTTGAGGAAGACTTAGAGGGTGCATGGAGAGAACCTGGAGGACAGCTGGGAAAAGATAAAGCACTACAGAAGTGACTGGACTGGAGTTTTTAACTGCAGCACTTCAGAGGCAACACAGACATTAGGAGCAAGGTAGCCCACGTGGCTGCAAAAGTAGCTCCTCTGCTAGCCTGAGCACGGGGGACAGCACCTCTACAGAGGGAGCTAAGATAAGTCAACTGTCATGTGCCAGGCATTATGCTCAAAGCTCATGGGATGTGCAAAAGCCAGGCTCTTGTGCCATGGCTCATGCCCCAAGGAGAAATGGACTGGCCTTAGGACCAGCTTCTCTGGGACACAGGGCTGCTGCTGAAGCTTAGGCCCTTGAAAGGAAAACCCCTCATCTATGACTTGCACTGAGCCTCTACTGGAGGAAATTAGGGGGAGAGCTAATCACTGGCAGCAGGTGGCACCAAGGAAGACGTAGATTAGGATGAGCTTGTAAGGGGGTTTACATCCAGCAAAGTCTATTAGCCCTGAAGCTCCTGCTCACTGCAGACCCCTCCGGAGCACGGACAAACTCCTTGTGACTTTCATTTGTCCAGATTGCTTCCATGCACACTGATCCAGGGAGGGAGCACAACAAGAGGCTGCATGCTGGGAAAGCTCTGTTACCTCTGCTGCTGGCCGTGAGCCCAGCCTGCACGCCCCAAGCCCTGCACATGACTGTCCCAGCACCATCCTGCCATTACCATCTGTGCTTGGCTGACCGTCATGAATGTCAGCAGCATCCTGCTGAACAGGCAGGGACTTTCAGAAATTGGCACTTGGACCTCCTGCCTCCAAAACCTAAATGTTTCCACACCACCCTGATCTTCCCTCTGGTATGAGATGCAAGCTAAACCAAAATACAGGTTTGGAAAATAAGTTAGTTACCAACTAAGGGCTTTCAGACTCTGCCTATGGAAAGATGTGGTATAGAGGAGATGAGATGCCTGAAATAAAACCCAACCAACTACTGCAAGCCCCATCACTCAGGTTCTTGTTCAATGCACACTACAGAAATTACTTATTTTATACCAAGGAGTCCAGCATGCAGTGCTTTGGCAGGAAGCAATGCATGACAGACTTTTCTCCTACCTGAAGAGAACACAAGGGATTTTTAACAGAAACAGTAAGGAAAAGACAGGAGATAAAAGAAGCCACTTCAGCCTCTTCCAACCAGTTAACTTCTGGTTGACAGCTCTTCTGCTGCACACCTCAGTTCTAAGGCAGGACCTTGTGCTCAGAAAAGCCACTCAGGCTTACAAGACCTGCCCTCACCCCACCTTTCATTGGATTTAATGACCTGCTGTCATCTGGTTTAAGGCCTCTGACCTACACATTTCAAAACGCCCCAAGTGAAATTTTCAAGCACATGGAGCTGTTTGGGGTACCACCACCCAGCACCCGCTTCAGGGCACTCCTGGTTACTCCACATTGCTCCAGAGAGCCCAGGAACCACAAATGGTACCTTTGCTAAGCTTTCCCCCTTTCCCTGAGGATGCAGTAACACCAACAGTGCCTTTGCTTGTGGCTTCTGGCAGAACATATGGAAGCAGTGCATTAGGAAAGCAGCCGGGTACTGTGCTAAAAGGCACACACGGGCAGAGTTTATACCCTGTGCATTTTCAGTCCTCACTGGTTTGCTTTTCCTTCTGAGAGGCGGCAGCAGCTCACAGTTGGACTGGGGCCCCACCAGCAGCACACAGCACAGAGTGTTCAGCACACTGCCATGCTGCGAGGGAGGATGCAGTTGCTGGGCAGCCCCCCTGCCCCTTAAAGGATCCCCACAGGAACCCCCACTTCCCTCCTGCCCATGTCTGCATCCACCACAGGTCCCACTTGCCCCACCAAACTAGCTTCCTCATCACTTTGCTCCCAGCGGTTTGGCCAGGAAGAGCTCGTACCTCGTATTTTCCTTCGTTCTCCTTCTTCATCTTCTCGACGTCCAGCAGGAGTGACCAGACCTGGCCGCGCACCTGAAGCGGGATCCCTTTGTAGACTCGCCGGCACATCTGCGGGGAGGTGAAGGTGGGCAGGGTTAGCTGCTCCTGCTGGCCCCAGGGTTTGCTGCTGCTGAGCACCAGCCCCCTGAGCAGACACCCACCCACTCCTTCCTCTGCCCTGCTGGCAGAGAAGGCATCTCCAACCTGAGGGGTGGGCTGAGCACCTGCACCCAGCACACACAGCGACTCGGTCCAAATCCAGCCTCATCTCATACTTTTAGCCTTACTGGATGAACTGGACACAGACCACTCCCTTTATACATGGAGACATCTCCAGTGCTTCACGTTCCATGCACACCAGCCCACCCTTGGGCTACTATCCAAGGACCAGACACAGCACCTCCAGCTTTGAAGCTTTTGAGATCTGACCTGGCAGGGCTGTTCTCACCTGGACCCTCAGCGATCAGAAGAAAACTACATTTCTTCTTGGAAAGGAAAGCTGTTACCATGAGAGCCACAGGGACATATTCACAGCAACTCTCACGCCTTGCCAAGCAGCAAAGGAGGCTGTGGGCTGCACCAAGGGCTCTCCCCTGAAAGTGCAGGGGGCTCCTCAAGCACGTGTCCCTCCTCCTGCCTCTTGTTCACTTCACGTGTTCACTTCATCTCATGTACCTCTTCCTTTTCTTTTCCTGACAAAAAGCCTGCTCTCTCTAAAGATACCACTAAATTTCAATGGAGAACTGAAAAAAAGAGTTTTTCTTCCATCCTTCACTTTCCTCATTTAAAGAAAAAACTTCAGAAAAAGAAAAAAAGCCTCCTTTCTGAATATTTACCACTCTTTCCTATCCCACTCCTGAAACACTTTGCAGCTGCACTACAAAGTGAACCTGGAGAGCCTGGGCTGTGCTGAAGGACCTGCTGCAAGTGCCCAAGCTCCAGCCATGAAGTGGATTTATGTTATGACACAGCCGTCCCTCAGGGCTGGGCAATTCCTTGGGAGGGGACAGAGGTGCTGGATTCTAGTCACAGGAATGAGCTTGGGGCTGAGCAGGGCACTGCCTGACTAGGCAATCAACTGGAGCTAGCATTGTCTGGCACAAATACACCTGACCTCCTTCAAAACTCTTCTTTCCATAGGGTCTCCTGCTTCATTTGTTCCAGGTGATGCAAGAGAAGGGCTGCAATTCATGGGGAAGCATCAAGACTCTAGCAGAGTTTTCTGCATGTGGTCCCACCGTGTTGTCTTTGCATCTCTCACACTAAAATGAACATCTGCTCCTGTAACCTTTCCTTTCTGACCCACCTTGCATCACTGAACTCTTTTGGTTGGAAAATACCTTTAACAACATCAAATCAAACCCCTCACCTCACAGTGCCAAGCCCACCCCTAACCCATGTCCTTCAGCACATCAGCTACACAGCTCAATATCTCCAGGGATGGGGACTCCACCACCTCCCTAGGCAGCCTGGGACAGTGACTAACAAACAGCCCTCTCAGATAAAATGTTCTTCATCTCCAATCTAAACCTCTCCTGGTGCAACTTGAGGCCATTTCCTCTTGTCCTATCACTTGTCACTCGGGAGAAGAGACCGACCCCCAACAACCTCCTTGCTACAACCTCCTGTCAGGGTGCTGCTGAGAGGTATCATGTCTCCCCTTCTCCAGGCTGCACATCCACAGTTTCCTCAGGCACTCCTCATCAGACTTGTGTTTAAGACTGTTCCCCAGGCCAGATAAGTCTATAAAACAGCTATATCGTAAATGCCAGGACCACCATACAGCACTAGGAGAGTGAGATGTGTGTTAGAACACTTCTCCACTGCATTATGGTAAACACTTCAGTATTTCTGCTGACACAGATTGTAATGTAATCAGTTTAATGTATCCTGATCCTGCAAATGTCATGGACATTCAGCACTTAAAATCTCACTCTCAACACTTGCCAAACACTTACGCTGCCCCAGGTGTTGCTCAGCACCAGCTCTGAACGTCCAATGCACAGCTAGGACCATACCCTACAGAAATCCTTCTTGAGGTCCCTGTAAACACCAAATCAGAGCTGTCCCCTATAAAGGATCTCAGTACTAAGATGTGCAAGTGAAAGGCCACCATACACCAGCAGCATCCCACGTTTTGTGCAGGAAATCCCTAATTCACCGTTTGTACACCCAGGGAGCCTCTCCTGCTTGTCTGAGAACACATAAGGAGGTGTTTCTAGAGGCCAGCAAACCTTCTTCCCACACCAGGCAGCTTCATCCCCTCTGCTGAAAGACCAAGGAGAGAGACAGGAATTCCCATTCCCCAAAAGTCATTAAATCAAGGTGAAAGAAGTGGAATGTATCAGGAGACCTAAAGCGATGGGGTTAGATGAACCATGTCCCTGGAGTAGTACCCTTAAGGTGCCCAGGGTAGCCTGTCTCCAGCAGGCACTCACAGCTCCACGAAGCAAAATCTGAGATGGGATCAAGCACCTGGAGTATGCACCAATTCAGGCAACACCATCAATGCAGAAAAAAAGCATTTATTTCCAAGGGATTAGGAGAGTCAGACTGACAGCTGCCAAGGTAGATGATGCTCAGTTCCCTGGGAAGAAAGTAATTTTGTTTTGAATTCCCAGAGCTGCTATTGTTACACTTTAATGAGTGGAACCCTTGCTGGCATGTAGTAAATGTCTCTAGTGATTTTCTCTGCATGAGAGCGTGGCAGGAACAGGGGAGTTAAAAAACATGCTGAGATGGAACTGAACCGAAACGCCTCCCTGTTATTTATCCAAGGGCTTTCCTCCTCCCACCACCTCCAGCTGTGAAAGTGATAAACCTCAGAGCTGTGAGTCACACAGAGGAAAAATGAGCAATTTTCCTTCATCGTGCAATTTGAAGGAGAACAGGGAAGTTATCATCAAAAGCAGTGTTTCCACTGGGATGAACTGACAGAGAAGGTGATGGCAACTCCTGCTCCATGTGAGAAGAAAAAAACAATCCTCAAGGTCACTGTCTTCTGAATCACTCAGCCATTACAGAGGGGAAGACAGCACCTAGACCATGGTCTATGAGGACTGACAGACACGCTGACGCATGGCAGGAAGAACAGACATCATCCCCTTTCCCAAATGGAGATGCTGGTGGCTGAGGCAATGGCTCCAAGTGCTGTGTAGAAAAGCCATTTCAGAGTGAACCCACAGCATTTAAAACTTGTTCCAAGTTTTGCCACAGGATCATCTTGCCCTCTAGGCTTCAACATAAGCTCGTAGCACAGAGGCCACTGTCATCCTATCCCCACCTCTCCCCTCTCCATGTACTTTCCAGTGGATAAGATAGAGAAGGCTGCAGAAGCACAGACCTGAGCTCCAGTTTCCTGCACGAGAGAGCTCCTCTGAGAAGTACCCAACCAAGTGCTCCAGGCCTTTAATTACAGGGTGGAGTCACTGGCTTGAAACACAGGACATCTTTTTGCACTGAAGTGAAAAAGTGTTTGGGAAGGGTGGGTTGGATTTTTAGAGACAAATCTACACATTTCAGCTCACTTTCACAATTTGGAGCCTGTCACTGTTACGTTCTCAGGCGTGTGCATGGTCCACCAGGAAAAGACAGCAGGACTAAGGCCCAGATTCTGGGTATGCATGACAATTAGGCTTTCAGCCTCTACACATACCCACCACACCTCACCAACACTCTGTAGTGGGAGGCAGACCCTTTCATCAGTCCCTTTAGGACTCAAAGAGCAATCCTTCCAGAGAGGAGGACTCCTCTTCCTCTATTAGTGATGTGCCTGTAATGAGGGAATATTTGACATATTCATCAAAGACCTAAATGCAGAGACAGAGTGTGCTCCCAGCAAATTCACTGATGACATGAAAGTGTGAGGAGTAGCTGACACACTAGAAGGCTGTGCTGTCATTCATGATATCTGGACAGGGTTGAGAGGTGGGCAGAGAGAGCAGCTCTGCAGAGAGAGACCTGGGAGTTCCGGTGACAGCAAACTAAAGATGAGCCAGCAATGTGCCCTTGTGGCCAAGAAGGCCAATGGCATCCTGGGATGCTTCAAGAAGAGTGTGGCCAGCAGGTCAAGGGAGGTTCTTCTCCTTTGCTCTGCTCTGGTGAGGCCTCATCTGGAGTCCTGTGTCCAGTTCTGGGCTGCTCAGCTCAAGAGGGACAGAGAACTGCTGGAGAGAGTCCAGTGGAGGGTCATCAAGATGATTAGAGGGCTGGAACATTTCTCTGACAAGGAAAAGCTGTGAGATCTGGAGCTGTTAAGCCTGGAGAAAACTCAGGGGAGACCTTATAAAAAAGGGCAGGTGTTGAGAGAATGGGGCCAGGACAAGGGGCAACGGACATAAGCTGGAACACAGGAAGTTCCACTTGAACGTGAGTAAAAACTTTCCCATGAGAGGGAGCCCTGGCACAGTCTGCCCAGGGAGGGGGTGTAGTCTCCTTCTCTGGAGGTTTCCAAGCCTGTGTTCCTGACTGAGGTGAACTTGCTTTAGCAGGAGGCTGGAGACCCCTTCCAACCCCCACCATTCTGTTCTTCTGTGAAGCCTCCACCACCAACCACCATGACCCATCACCGCCTCAGGGTGGTGTTTTGCAGCACAAAGCTGACTGACTGGTGATACGGTTTTGCAGGACACTTGGCACCCTGGGCTTTGCCGCATGTGGTTTTCTTTCTATATGGACAATGGTTGCTCTCACGTCAGTTGCAGCCCCGAGCTGGTGGCTACGCCAGATGGGGTGCCAGCAGGTCTGCGAGGGCTTTGACAGCAAAGCAGGGGCAAAAGCTAAAGCTGATGTGTCATGGGTGGGCATTTACATTTATTACCCGGGCTGCCTTTTAGGGAGAGGAAAATACTACCTGCCTTTCCAAAATGGCAACAACCGGGAGCAGAAGTCACCCTGCAGCTCCCAGGCACAACCACATCTCCTTCCCATGGCTCTTGCGGGCAGGAGACCCGACTTCAGCCACCCCTGTGTGACAAACGTCTTCCCCCAGTCACAGCTCATCCACTCCTGGGGCTCCATGTCAGCCACACAGGTCCCTGAGTCATGCTAAACTGCTTTGCTGGCAGGCGCTGGATGACACACCTGCACTCCCCCGAGCTCAGCAGAGACAAGGCTGCCCCTGCACACAGAGACCCGATTTGCCACAAAACCAGCCATCTCTGGCCAAAGCCACCCTTCTATAAAGGCCCCAGCCCACACAGCCAGAGCAAGGAGCAATTTGCAAATGATGCAGAGGCCACATACTCTTCCCAGGACTGATACTTCTGGCTGAAATTCACTTATTTCAGGACTATGATGAATACGTTATCCCACATGCAGCACAGCCTCCTTCTCTGCAAATGGCATCAACCACCTCCTAACCTTCCCAAGCAGTAGTCAGGTTAGGATTTAACTTGGGTTTGAAACAACTGAGGAGAGGGCACAGATCCCCTGAGCCTGCCTATGCTGAACTCCAAATGACACAGTTTAGCACTTTGCAGGTCTGATGTACCTGAACTCTGCAAAGCAGTGTGGTCCTCACATAGACTCCCTTGGTTTTGTACCCTTTCCCTTGTGGAATTACAGACATGAAAGGCACCATTGCATCAGGTGAAACCCATCCACACAGGGAACTGTGCTGGTGTCACTCTTTGTGATGTTGCTACTGAATGAAATCTGAAGGCTATGAAATGTGTCAGAATGGAGACAGAGACAGATTTGATGCAGTGATGAGCACAAGGAGCCCCAGGGCATCATGGTAATTAGGATAATCCTGTTTACTGTTCATCATCAAACAGGTTATGGCAGGAATGATTTTAGGCATAGCCAGGCCATCCTGGGCTAGGGACTCTAAAAAGGCATCCTCTTGAAGGGTTTCTTAGCCTCATTTCCAATAATCTGCAACAGCCACAATATCCAGACTGCAGCCAGCAGCATGCTGCTGGTGGGGGAACATTGGCTGCAGGTGGGGGAACAGAAAGCAGTGATGGCTCATGCTGGGAGTCTAGGAAAGATGCTCTCTTGCCTGCTGACAAGTGGTTGCTTGGATGGGTCTACAGACTCCCTCCTCCTGCTGACATTTCACAACACAAGCTGAGACAACAACCTGTGCCTGCATTGGGTACTTAGGCACAGCAAAACACAACAGCCTCCTTGATATGCCAAGAGTCTCTCTCCAAGCATCAGATGTCTGCCAGCTCCAGCACACGAACTGAGACTCAGAAAGTTGGCCCTGAAGTCCAGAAAGCCTCAGTCTGGAAAATAAGATGGATTTCTACATCACTTAAGCAGAGACAAAGTAAAGGCAGCTTCCCTGTGAAATGACTGCAACGAGATTCTTTTCCCTTTCACAAAACACAGTCTATTAAAATGAACATCAAAGGGAAGGCTCTTGTCTTCAATAAGAGTTCTTTTTTTTCAAAGATGACATCCTAGTCGTTATTAAAATAACACAGAGCCGCTGTCTTGTGACACTCAGGCTTCCACCACGTCTGTGAAGAGGCGAAAACAAACCTGCAGGAAATGTGCAATGCAGATGTGACAGTCTGAATGCTCAGAGAGGGAACAAGACCAACCCACTCCACTTCACAAAAATCAGATGGAGAGCTTTTCATATTGACTGTAGCTAGAGAATAAAACATAACTGTCTGAAGGGCATGACTGTGATCCCAGTGGATGGGCCTTGAAACACCACATCTGAGTTGCATCCAGATGTGGCAAGCAGGAATTTCCAAGCAGCTTCCACACTCCCAATGCAAGAGCATGGCGTTTCACATCCAGGCCAAGGATACAACTTCCTTTTACTTCTTTTTCAAAACATTTTTTTGTGCTTTACACAGTCTTTGCACTTAATGCTGCATAGCTGCTCTGGTGCCCAGACCTTCCTGCCTGCACTTTCACTGGTGCCAGGCCGCAGGGCGTTAGGCTGGACAGGACTGAAACCAAAGCTCCTTTCTCCTTCCTGGGGTCACCAGACTGCTCCTTCCCTGCTTGGGGACAGGCTCTGCTTCTCTGTTTGCTGGGAGGGTGCATGGTCACTTCCAGTCCCCCAGCACAGGGACAATGCCACATCTGTACTTGAGTCATCTACCATTTACAGGCCATTATAAATAAATTATTTATTTCATTACAAGAACTCTCTGATTTTCTGACCTACAGTCTCTCCAAACCAGCTTGGCAGTCATGCCCCTTCCCATCCAGCAGGCCTGAGCAACATCAGCTGCAATGTGCTTAGCTAAGCACACTCCCTATTATTGGGGATTGCTACTGCTTCCCACCTCTCACCCCAGATCCTCTCTGTCCCCCCTGGGCTGACGCAGGGAAGCCAAGGCACGCTAAAAACACTCCTCATTACCCACCTCAAACATCCTCCAGGACCTGAAGGAATTGCTTGTGCTCAGCTGGGATCTGGTCCTTTATTCACAAAGCCACTAAATGATTAGTGTTAACTTCTAATTAGAAAAAAAACCAAAGCCATGGGAAAGCCCTCATTTTTGCCTGTGGAGCAGCACCAAAGAACAAAATAAAACTCCAAGCCCATCTCCACTCAATCCCTGCTGTAACAAAGAGAAGATGTTGGTGTTTGTTGGCTTTTTTTTAAAGGACAAGACTATAGCTGTTCTTTGGCCTAGTGACTCTGACATTCTTCTGCACGGCCAGGTGAGGGGGACCCTCTGCTTGATGTCCCCCCTGCGGCTATGCAGATATCCTCTGCAGAACCTTTTAACTGAGCTCAACTTTCTCCTGCGATGTCTGAGCCAGAGCTCTAAGCAGCACAGCCAACCCCCTGGTCTCTGGCTGAACAAGAAGGCTGCAGAGGCTGTGGCGACGTGGTAACACCGGGCCGCAGCCCCCTCCTGCACAGTGTGCCATAAGCTTGCCAGGTCAGGTGTAACGCTCCTCTCCTTGCCCAGCAAGGCTGCTGGCATCAGGTCCAAGGGTTTTGTTTTCAGAGGTTTGTAATAGGGACATTTCACAAGGATTATTTATTACTAACAGCTCAGGTCTGCAGCAGTGTTTGATGCAGAGTTCATTTTGAAAACCAAAGCCACGCCACCAAGGTTGGTGTCTCTGTCCTTGATTTCCACAGATGGACTCACACAATCTGACACTTCAGGAGGTTCCCACTGGCACAGCTAGGAGCAAAAGTCCAAACCCAGGTGATGCCGAGGAACCTTGGCCAGACCGTATCTGCTGCATCTCCCAGGCCATGGCCGGGGCCTGCGGCCTGCAATGTCCTTGCATTCAGGGCAGGGCCTTGCTGTGCATGCAACCATCTCTGCCCTGTCTTGCCCTGCTTTCATGGGGAAGCAGAAGTATGACGGTCCCAGCAGCATTTAGGAAACCATTTTTAAAACCATGCTAATCAGAACAGGGCTTTTAACCTAGCAACTTGAAAGATTTAAAATATTAAAGACTAATAGGTAGAATGAGATAATATTTTCCAATGATCTCTGATTTCTCTATCAACTTTTCAAAAGCCTGACTCATTGGAAGGATGTAGCATACTCATACCTCCAGATACATAATTTCTTTTCCTCCTTACCTTGTCACTGTTCCTGTATTTGCCCCATTTCTTCAGCATCTTTAGCCACTTGTCCACACGCTCAATTTCCTGCTGTTTTTGCTGGTGCAGAGGGGAAGAAGATAAGACAAATTTAAGAAAAAAAGCCCCTGAGGATACCTCCTGAAAACATAAAACTTCATTCTCTTTAGGTTTAAACTTCTACACAAAGATCTCATATTGGAGGTGGGAATAATCCTCAGGTGCGTGCAGGAACTGCTGGTTTCAACTCGTGGTAATTAAAGCAGCATTGGTAAAAACAAGACACACAGGCTGAATATACAGAAAGCATTTTCAAGAGTATTCTGTAACAACAAAAATCTTTTCAGGCTGAGCTAGCCTCAAACTGTATAATCATATCAGACATCAGAAGATGCTATTTACTGGGGTTAGAAGGATCCTGAGGACGCGCTCCCAGCTCAGGGGAGGTGAGGAGGGAGATGATGGTTACCTACAACCTCTACTGCTTTCCCTGCACATGCAATCCCCTTTCCAAGCTGCAGCTGCTGAGCACTGTGCCAAAGCAGAGGGGAAAACCCAAAATTGCTTTCAAAGGTACCATTTCAGTGCAGCATGGAGGAGGGGAGATGCCTGATCCAGCAAAATAAAAGGTCCTACAGCCAGGCACTGCGGCTCACACAGAGGTGGGAACTCTGCACAATGCCCGCTGCAGGACCTGCTTTGCTCTTGCTTGCGTATTTGCTTCCTCAGAAACCATCCTCTCCAGTGATAAGGACCAGATACCCATGATGACAGAGCTGTCAGCTCTCACCTTCTCCTCCAAGGCAGTGCGGGTTGGCAGCTCCTGCTCGCTGGAAAAACAAGGGGGCAGTGGTTATACTATGGGTAAGAAAGAGTGTGGAGCAGAGATCGGTGTTACAGCTCGGGGATCACTTTGGGCATCTGAGGAGACATGGCTCAGAGATTTCATGCCTTTCCTACAGCTGTTCCTGACCAGGAAGAGGCAAGGGAAGCATCAGCCAAAACCCCACCACCCTAGGGGAGTTGCTGGGGGTAATCAAGCACAGGACGCTGCTTGGAAATCTGAGGCATAAAGGATTCCTCTTCAATACACATGTGATCAGCGATTTAAAAGGGCAGGGGACAGGAGTTCTGGACAGTAATTGCTTTGAATCCCTCTCCTGCACACCAAACACCTACTATTACAACTTTTTGTTTGGATTTGGAATAAAAATAGCTCTTTAAAGCATTCTCCCCAGGCACAGGGTGTGTATCTAATTCATCTGCATCGTGCTTAGGATGGGGATTTCCTATGGGAACCAAGAACGATCAGATATCTCGTCTCGTCTCTTCCTACACCTCCCTGAATCATCAAGTGCAAATGCCAAGAGCCTCTCCCCCTGTGACACACTGCCAGTCTGCATCTTCTGATGCCAGGTTTGTAATGGGAAACTATTCTGAGCCTTGCCTTGCAGCAGACTCAAAGCAGCAGTGTTTGAACATGTGGTTGAGGGAGGAGGCACATCTAGTCCTCCCTCCTGCATTTGGGATTGATGAAGTGCGGCTTACAGGAAAGGTGCTGGGGCTGCCCTGCTTGATGCACACAGCCAGGTGGGTCAGAGAGGAGAGGGCAAGAGGACTTACTGCAGGAATCCAAACCGGTCTGTAACTTTATACAGCGTGAAATCAGCATCTTCCCATGGGTCAATCTGAGCTCCTTCACGCCTGCCCTGGGAGCAGAAAAAACACCTGTGAGCTGGCCCTGGCATTGGGAAAGCCTGATTGCCTACAGGCCTCCCTCCCTGCATGCTAGAAGACATAAAACCAGGAGGCCAAACCCTGCTCTAAAGAGACAAATACAACATAGACAAGATAAATGGCACATCCCTGGCATGCCTCTGCTACGCGCTGAGAAGGGCTGTAGAGCAGAGAAAGCAGTGCTGTTAGGCATAAGTTATCCTGGCATTAAGGCAGCACTGAAGGCCAGAAGGACCTCTCAGTATCTGTGCTGAGAACACATGGGAGCCACAAGAAGCTCTGGGGATGTGGTGAGCAGGGCTGTGCTGGCAGAAGCAGGGAGGGAGAGCTGGCATGATGCCTGATGGCATGAGGGTTACTGGGGCAATGCTTGCAGGGAAGCAAAAGTTCTTATCTAAAGCATTGCTAATGGATGAAACAGCTTCAGCCTCAGCCAGCATGTCGGGGAGAAACACGAGGTTGGTACCTTCTCATACTTGGCAACGATCTCTGCTTTCTCCTGGGCTATTAAAGACTCTATGTCTTTCTTCATGTCAAAAGCTGTAAGGCAAGAAAAAAAAAAGACAGTGGGCTGGGGAAGGAGGAGATAAGTACAAAGCATGAGAAATATTTTAGGAAAATGCTAACGGAAAACACTTTTGCTGACAACTTCAGCATGAGACACAGCAAGCGCGGCAGAGCCCTCACAGCACAGGCCATACTGGCTGGGCCGTGCAGCATGGCCTTCCTGGGCACCAGCACCCCGCCTGCTCGGCCTCGGCTTTGAGATGGACCAGCTTGGTCCAAATAAGATGTGGTCTGGCTCTCTGAGGTCTGTGCCCACTGCGATGCTTCAGCCCATACACGTATGTACAAGCAAGACAACTTCCCATGTCGAACACAACTAGAGTGTTGGCTTGTATTAGCCCAAAGGAGCAATCTGCCTGTCATGCCATAACTAGTTTCTTGCTGTTCTCCAAAGGAAGGGGTTGATCTAACACACCGAGGAGAAGACACAGGCAGACAAAAATCCCCAGAGCACCACAGTGCTCAGGGAGGCTGCAAGAAAGAGGGCAGTGGGAGGTTCTCCTCTTCTGAAACTCCACAGAGCAGTGACCAGCACAGCTCAGATCACATAATGGCTATGTAAAGCCATAATGTAAAGCTAGGCTACCACAAGCCACATCACCCAAACTCTCAGGCTGATGCCGTGCAGTCTCCAGCACAAGGATGGCTGTCAGCACAGGAAGTTCATGGGAATGGCCTCATCTCCATCCCACTGACCACATTCCCCAGTACTCTGTAAGTGGACAAACCCTAGTGAGCCCCAAAGCTATATATCTTCCCTTGCTTCCCTTCCCCAGTACCCAGTTCCTCTTTTTGGAGGTTTGTGGGGGTTTTTTTTAAGCATTTAAAAATAGTTGCGAGTTTTCCCCACACTTCTGCTCTAAATTATAAACCCCACTCAGTGCAGACAGGATGTGGACTGGGAAGTCATACCGTGTTATCATTTCTGTGGCTCTGTCCCTCAGAGTCCTGCTGATTGACCTCAGATATCTCCAACAGACACTATGCATTTCAAGAACAGCAAGGTAAAACAATTTTAGCCCACAGTTGTAAGTGGCTTCGCAGTTGGAAAAGTTTTTGAACTCTCCAGAGTACAAAGCATCTTAGAATAGCTTGTTATAGAGGTAGACTGCTTTTTGCCTGCTCTAATGAGATTTTGCCTGTTTTGCCTGATGTAAAGAGCTCCAGCAGTGTTGAGAAAAAAAAAATAAAACCGTTAGAGTCACAACAGCCTTAAAATATTTTTTCCCACTCTCAACTACATTAAATAATACAGTCCAGAGGTTTCTTGCAGGACTGAAAGGAGCTCCCTAGAGCATCTGATATCCCCCAGAAGCACAGATTTGAAAGCAAATAACTTGAAAGAAATAACAAAATATTGAAAAGCCTTTTGAACATTAAAAAAAGGGCAAGTTGACTCCTGTGTTGCATCTAAAGCGGTAAAATAAATCCTGCCTTGCTGTGCTTTGGTCCTTTCTCAAAGCACTGGTGACCACCTCCTTACAGAGAAGAGAAGCATTGCTAGCCAAGCTGTCATTGCAGGTCTCTAATGGATACCAGGAGCCATTCTAACCTCCTTTCAGGAGGAACCTGAGGGGTTCTTATCTTAGGATAAGTTACTCCAACTTCTGGCCAAAGCTGCACCAGAACAACCACAGGCATTACAATCGGGATGATCTGAAGGATATGATTTTTACCTTGAGTTGAAAAAAAAGAGCAATTGAAAAAAAAACCCATCTAGGGAAGGTATGATGAGCAAAAGCAACAGCATTTTACAAGGCCCAGTCTACTCCTCTGCACCTTCAGATGTCCACAAGCCATCTTTACTGAAACATATAATCATTTTGGTTGGATAAGACTCTTAAAATCATAGAGTCCAACCACTAACTTCACACTGCCAAGCCCACCAGTAACCCTTGGCCCTCAGCAACTCAGCTACATGGCTTTGCAATATCTCCAGGGATGGGGACTCTACCACCTCCCTGGGCAGCCTGGGCCAGTGTCTTATCTTACAAACTCATCAACGCAACCTGCTTTCTGACACTGAGTCTTTCAGGCGTGGCTGAAGGTGGCCAGAAGATCCATCTTTCCCCTACTCCTCATTCCAAAAGCAGTCATTGCTCCTGGTTGCCAGCAGCGTGACAGAAATATGAAACTACCCATGATTACCAGGGCTACAGGGAAGGTTTTCCCCAACACGTTACCAGCCCACAGCACGGCTGTTCCACTGCTTTACACTCAGCTACACAGACACCAGAAAAAGGCAACATTTCCAAATTCACAGCAGGAACGGATATATCTTTATTGACTCCACAATCAAAACAGAGCAAAGATAGAAATACTAAAGCGTGTTTTGTTGTCTCATTTTTTTGAAGCTGCATCAAACGTTGCCATTAATTTTGCTCAACACATGTTAATCTCAGCTTCATTTTTCAAAGTAGCAAGGTTTGAGTAACAAATTTACAAACAGGCAAATTCACTCCCCCACTTCTGACTTTGTTTTTTGGCAGTTATAGGGCCAGGGAATTCAAATGAGGTCTTTTACATGCTGTTAAAAACATAAATATTCTGCAGGCTGGAGGGAAAAAAATAAACTGTGCATCAAGTTAAACAGGCAATTTTTCAGATATTTACAAAGTGAAAGTTATTCTGAATGTCTCTGACCACGATCTCTAAGAGAATAATCAAAGGAAGAGTGAGTTGGTAACAGGGAAGGCTTTATACACCAGGAGACAGCAGTAAGACCATATATATTTTGGCAACCGCCTCTGCAAAAGCCTCTCTGCAGACAGAAATGCCAGACTGGTGCAAAGGAGCCTGTTCTGCATCTCATGTCTGGAGTGTGTACATTTCTTTTCTAACTGTAAGAGCACAAAAGTCCAAATTCAGGAAAAAAAAACTTGAAAGCAGAGAAAAGGGTTGATAGCAGTGGGAGGGATGGAGATGGCAAGCGGCTGCACCAGCCTCAGCATCCGACTTCTGCTCCTTTTTGGAGCACAAAGACAATGTTGTACTTGACCAGGTGCTTTACAAAACACTCTGGAGAGGGTACAGAATCCATCTGAGCCCTCAACAGCCTATGTTGAATATAGACACTGAATATGGATAGTTTTACTATTCAATTCTGTGCATACTCAATCTCCAGAGTAGTTCGGCACCATGAAGTTACAGAATCTGCTTGAGAGAAGTGATACCTTGTACACGTGGTTTGAAGACTACTGACACATTTATTCTCTGAAGAGTTTAAGGAAACGCATAATTCTGCCCAGATTTAAACAGACTACCTATAAACAGGCACAGTCTGTACCTGCAATGCTTCTTCACACACCTCTGTAAGTCTGAAGACATTCTTTGCTTTTAATATACCACTCAAGTGACTTTCTCAAATCTGCTGTCCAATTTCCTCCTGTGAGTACTGTATTTTCCCAGAAAACAGGGTGGTTTTGGGTGTTTTTTTTTGTAATGACAAATACACTCTGTGAAGCAGCTATACACAGGAATGGTAAGAAAATGGGACTAATGCAAGAAGAGTGCTGGATAAATTTACCAGGATACCAGCAACAGAAAGCCCCAAGGAAGTAAACTCAAGGAAGTAAAAATTAATCCTAGCAATAGTAGGCCTGAAATGTTCAGTGAAAAATGCACGTTACTGCCTCTCTGCACTCCACACTATCTAGCCATCAGCAAACCTGAAATAAAACATCCCCATTTTGGATGAGAACAACTTCCTGAAATCAATTCACCAGCTGGGATCTCAAGTATTGGCAAGGGAAAGAAGAGACGTCTGCATCAAAACTCCAAGACTTGCTGCAAAAATTGTTATCCATAAATCAGATTTACATCTCTAACCCTCCCCCTAAAGTGCAGTATTTTTCCAGAGACACCTGCTAAGCTCCTGGGTGGTATAGCCAGGATCAGCCTGGCCAGGAGCATGGGAACCTGTGGCCACTGGTCACCCAGCCTGCGCCTTGCAACCCTGCTCGCTGCCCAGAAGAACCTCATGCTTTCTGTGGCCTGGTGGCAGTGTTGTGTGTGTCACAGCCCTGGAAACACACACATGCCCCTTCTCACCCCTACCACAACACAATGTCTCCTGCTCATAAACCCATTCACCCTCACCTTGCTGGGTTCATCCCCTCACGCGCCAGCACTGCAGCAGACACAGACGCTGCTGCCACTAGCCACATCACTTGACAATGGCACCCTCTGCTCACCACCATGTTCTCCTCTCCCCACTACCCAATTTACAAGAAACAAGGACAAACATCTATTAAAACTCCACCATGGTGTGAGACCTGTCAAGGATTTAATGCATCAAAACTGCAAATGAATGTGGCCTAAGGACTGGAGCTGAGACACTGGGGACTCAGCTGGTAGGTCCTGCAAAGGGTTGCAGGTGGCTGCACATCAGCATGTCTTGAGATGCCCTCCCAGAAATTCACTACAACCGTGGCTCCAGATCCAGCTCCTCACAAAGTGGTTCTGACCTCGGCCAGAAAGTAGTTTCCTGGCCTTGGAACAGAGTAGCTGTGGTGATGCTACAAGCAAACCATCTGAGACAAAGTTGCTGGATTTTCAGTCTCTTTCTGCCTCCTTACAAGGAAAATTCAAAAGCTTTAAATGCTTTTGTACTGGTTTTACACCATCAGGGTGCATTAGCATCAGATGGTGTTGCTGGACTTCACCATTGTGCTCCAAGGTGAACTGCAGGTCCAGTATCACATGGCACCAGGGCTTTAAAAACAAAAATATCAGTGAAATCGCCTCTTTTTAGGAAGTACAGCATAGCATCATGCTCTCACTCAGCCTTTGGGCTGGATTTGAGGATTTTTAAGGTATTTTACGTTGTAGAAAAGTATCTACTCCAACCACTTGAGATTATAGACTACACATGTGGGTTATTTTGCTGTTCAGCTGCATCCAGCAGTTAAAGAAAATTAAAGACAAGCATGATGCAAGCATAAAGCCAAATACAGCTGTGTTACAAAAACAGTTACTTCTCCCAAGCAGAGTCATCTCAACTGCCTGCACAGGTCCCCAGCAGGACAGAATGTGTAACATCTGCATTAACTTCAGTAACTTCTCACAGCATCTGATGTTTCTCCTGTCCAGATGCATACCAGGCCATGGAAACACGAATAACAACCCCAACTCTGGCCCACGTCAGTTTGAAAGTAGAAAAGGTACATACGTACTGCAATCACATCCACCACTGCTGAAACTCAGTGACTCGCCATTTCTGTTTCACCTTCTATTTTAATAGCACATTTTAACACAACATTTGGTATCTCTGGGAGTCTGTGGTACAAGCGTGCAATCTTTCTTTTACGGGACTTAGGCCTCTATGCAAGTAGAAATGCTTATACAACTTCTGCTAAGAGGTGAAACCCTCAAACAAGGCACACTTACAGTCTGCAGCACTTCTCAGCAAAGCACTGCTGTCATTTGTCAAGCTGCAATGAGTTTTAACAGTGACTGGTATCCTTGCACTTCCTGGACTAATGCTGGCAATGTGAAGTGATGCAACAGCCTCTTAGAAAGCAGCTAAAGCAAGCTATGAGAAACTCAATAAACCCTATCATCGGGGGTTTTAAGTGCACAGAACAGGCTCCTTGACATGCCTCAAGCCATACAGGCTACCAGCTGGCAGCAAGCTCCCCATCCTGGCTGCCTCGTGTAGTTTAGGGGGCACAGGTAGCAGCCGCAAGGCGAGCTGCCATCAGATGCTCCTCCCACATGCTGAAAGCCCTGTCAGAGTGAAGCCCTGGGGTCACACCACTGCCACAGACCTACCACACACAGCCGAAGTGAGTACGGCATTGGGTAAGCTTCAGCTGCAATACCACAGCACGAGGAAACCTCAGAGCCCCCCCGGACACACAGGAGGAGGTGTGGGGTGCTGTGGGTGGGTGCCAGCACGCAGGGCTACCTGCCCAGGACACAATGAGCCATAGGAGGACGTGACAGCCACGCACTGTTGGCTGCAGGCAGAGCTTCTGCAGTGTGAAAGCCATATCCCCACGCAGACATCAAGCTGCTCCTGACATCTTGTTACAACACCAGCCAATGTTTCCACCTCCAGTGTTGCAGCTGCTGCAGTATTTTTTCACAGAAACCCAAATTTCAGTCCACAAGGGATATACACACACAATGTGCTTGCATCGAGGACTTCTGCCCATTCCCATCTGCAGCTCCTCTCTCATTGACAAGCTCCAGCTGCAAACACGCTGGTCAGGCACCAGCTTCAAAACAACACATCACTGGGCTGCAAATCCTCAGCCCTGACAGACTGCACTTGCCAATCTTAGTGCAGATCCGGTACTTGCTTACAACCCTGCTACCAAAAGGGAAATCAGACTTGCCCTTGCAAAGTGAACTTTGTCTTCAGGAATGAAACTACTATCAAGCAGGATGAACCAAGACACAGGAGATCCTGTTTGTATGTTTATTTCCTTGACTACCACAAAAACTCCATAGCACGTAAACAAGCCCTTTTTTTGTTTGTTTTTTTTGAAGAGCATAAGGAGCGCTGAGCCAGCTGAACTGCAAGGAGATTTATATTGGAACTATCTGGAGTGTCTTTGAAAATGACTGCTCATGGGTCATGCTGCAAGTCACAGATATTTTACAGAAAATTCAAATGAGCTCCTGTCCCAGAAAACTTTTGTTGTACCTGAAGCTGTGCTGGTTGTTGCACTGCTAACACTCACCTCCCTTAGCTGGGGACACTTGAGTGAGAATCTCCACTGCAACTTGCTTTGATGTCCCCAACAAGCCAGAGCATGTCCCCAGCAATGTCCCCAACTAGCCAGAGCATCCAGCATCATCGCAGATGAAATCCTGCTGATTTATTAGCATGTGTACCTGCAGCATGCAACAGCTCTCGGGGCGATTCTCACCTGCTCTGGAACCAGTTTGAGTTTGGAGAAGAGAGTGTGGAAACACAACCTGTCTCCAAGCAACGTGCCCTTACCTGAGCCTAGTATCAGGTGCCGAGATGCATCAGTTCAGCTGGAGTTGTCCTCTTTCGCCCGGGCATCTACCTGGCTGGAGCCAGTTGTCTTGGCTGCGGCCCCGCAGCTGCTTCAGCTCCCCAGCCAAACGTGCTCTGGGCTCAGGCCCACTGCCCTGGCTCAGCACAGCAGCTCTGCCCTCCACTCCTCGGGCACGGTGGAGCTTACCACGAGCTGTGGCAGGGCAGGCAAGGTGCAGGGCTATGCGCACACCAGCGCTCTCTTCCCCTGGGCTCACTGCAAAAGAAATAAGATGCAAGTAAGTTTTCCAGCTCTGGCACAGCAGAGGCACTGTCTCTCAGCAGTGCAGGGGGCTGTGCACACAGAGGGCAGGCAGGTCCCAGCAGAGCAGGCAGCAAGGCAGTGTCTTGGGTTGGCGGGGAAGGAAAAGGCTGTAACGTGAAGGCACTCAATGGCAGAAAGCAAACTATGCTTGTCTGCACTGCAAGAAAACCTTTGGTGTGGGTCGTGCTCTGATTTTGTTGATACACTGGGTTTTCAGGATGAGTTTCCTCCCTATTCAGCTCATAGCATCAGCCCAGCCCAGCACAGACCTGTGCTACCACAGAGAACTTATTAGAGGGCTTTAGATGCGCCTCTAGCTGCGTAACATCATCTTGTCTGAGGTGTTTATCCAGGGATGTTCGGCTCAGACACAGTCCAGCATCTGGTTCACAGTGTGGGGCTGTGCTTTAGCCCATTTTCTGGCCTAGCTGAGTGCTAGGGGATGGAGAGGCTTCTCATGCAGATGTCAGAATCTGTCACACTTTTGCACCAGCCAACACATGCTACTGATAACTTGGCAAACAAAACATGGCCCCTGTCTAAGCTAAAGGCATAGTGTTACACTCAACTTCAGACAATCAAAGAGCACACTGCTGCCAAGAAGGGATGCAATGGGGGTCCAAGCCATTCCTCCAGGACTTTGGTCAGGTTAAGGCCAAGTAACACAACATCATCGACACACATGGTGGAAGAGCTGGCACTCAAACAGCTAATGCAGTTCAAAGGATACCAGAGCCCAACATAAAGCTATCATTTTCTAAAACCAAATTTTTCATTCTCACCTTAAGCAACCCAGAGAAGCAACACACAGAGATTACATTATATATATTTTATCCATGAGTAGTCCATAATGTGACTCATGCATATTATAATGCAGATTACACCCATTTCCCTTTGTTCTCCCAGTTTCACAGAATGGTATCACAGAACAGTAGGGGTTTGAAGGGACCTCTAAAGATCATCCAAGTCTGTAGTGGGTCTGGGATGGTAGTGATTTTCCACAGTAGCTCTTGCAGTGCTGTGCTTGTTGTTGATATCAATATTATGACTACCGCTCACATAACATCAAGGCTGTCCCTCCAGCATTCCTTCCCCCACCTTCACCAACAGCGGTGGGTGGGCACGATCTTGGGAGGGACCGTGGCTGGGACAGCTGAGCCAGGCTGACCAAGGAGATATTTCATACCATATGACGTCAGCTCAGTGATATAAACTGGGGGAGAGGAGCAGCGGGGGAGGCAAGATTCATTCTGGGCCTTCCAAAAGCAACCGTCACGCGTACTGAAGCCCTGCTTCTCGGGAGGTGGCCGGACATCGCTGCTGATGGGAAGTAGAGAGTAACAGCTTTATCTGCTTCGCTTTGGTTCTCGCACGCGGCTTTGCTATCTCTATATTAAACTGCTTTTATCTTAACCCATGAGACATTTGTCTTATTTTCTCCCCTTCTCTGGCTTGCTGAGGAGGTGGGTGATCAAGTGGCGTGGTGGGCGCCTGGCATCTAGCCAGGGTCAAACTACCACAAAGTCCAACTTCCAATTTGCACCAGGCTTTTAAAGTACAATGGTAAGCAGTGCTCACAGTGGTGATAATACTTTGCCACTCAACTACAGCAAAACCATAAAACCCAAATACATTGGCCAAGTCTTTTAGTTAGAACTAAAAAACCATATAAGGCTGTATTTACATGATCTCCACCCCCCTCAGTACTACCAGCATGCATGGCCACCCTCACAGCAAATAAAGCCTCAGTCCTCTCCCTACCATCTCTCCTGTGCCCCTTTATGTCCCACTCTCATTTTCACAGTTTTTGGTGCTGTGCCTTGGTGCTCAGGTTACAGTCCCAAGGATGAAGATGGGAGGTGAGAAGCAAAAGGGATGATGAAGAAGTTTGCCCCCTTCCATGTTTATGCTGGGTAAGCCCAGCTTTGGTGCTTCTGCAAAGCTCAGCTCTTGGCTTTAGATGTAAGCCAAACCCGTCAAGCTGAACAGCGAGTCTACAAGCAGTTCTTCATCAGCTGCTATTTTTAGATCTCACATGGAGTAAAAGAGCATGTACATTTTTTTAAGCTCTTCTTGACACAAACTTATCTTGTCCAGACAACACTAACAAAAAACCAACCAAACAAAAAGCAGCACAAGACCCCCAAGCTGCATGGATTTATTTCTTTTTTTTAAAGAATCATTATTTAAATTATTTCTCATTGAAAAAAAAGAAAAGTGAAGTGAAGTGAAGTGAAGTGAAGTGAAGTGAAGTGAAGAAGGCAAAAGTCCAAGCTTTGAGAACTAAAGACTAACTTTCTCTCTGGATTCCCTCCTTCCTCCATTCCAGTGTCTATATAAAGGCCAAAAAAGTTGGGGATGGGGCAGGGAATAATAATTAAAAAACTCCTCTTTTTGGGTGATGCACTGAAGGAACCAGATGTTTCTGTTTGCTTAAGACTGGAAGAGCAGTTTACATTTCTTTAACCATAAGCTAAAGGAAGCTACAGTGACTGCCATTCTCCACTTGGAAACGCATTCCTCTCAAAATACTGTATTTTATAATCTTCGGTCCATGTAGCAACACCATACGACATGCTGCTCTTTCCTTTCACCATCATCATAGTCATTCTTGTCTTCAGCTAGCAATTCTGGGTAAGCTAAAAGCTCTTATTGCATCTCCTTTTGCTATTTAAAACTTTTGCTTTTTGGCTCTGTGGTCACGGACAGCTAGAGACGACCCACACCTCACACGTGCCTGAAGCAGTGGTGCAAGGACATGTGTCCTGGCTGATGCCTACGATGTCAGCCTGGGCACTGTGGAGCTAGTGACAGTTGCCAGCCAAAACCAGAGAAATAACAATGCAAAAACAAGCTAACCTGCTGCCAGCAACCTGTGCTGTCCCTGGCACAGAGGAGTGGTATCTTTTTAAGAACACAAATAAAGAAAAAACAAATGTCCAACTCTGGGCCCCTCAGTTCAAGGACATGGAGCTACTTAAGAGAGTTCAGCATAGGGCCATAAAGATGACGAAGGGAGTGGAGCATCTCCCTTATGATGAAAGGCTGAGGGAACTGGGGCTCTTTAGCTTGGAGAAGAGGAGACTGAGGAGTGACCTCATTAATGTTTACAACTATGTAAAGGGTGGGTGTCAGGAGGATGGAGCCAGGCTGTTCTCAGTGATGCCCAACGATAGGACAAGGGGTAATGGGCACAAGCTGGAACACAAGAGGTTCCAAAGAAACACAAGGAAAAATTTCTTCACTGTGAGAGTGATGGAGCTCTGGAACAGGCTGCCCAGACGGGTTGTGGAGTCTCCTTCTCTGGGGACATTCAAGATCCAGCTGGATGAGTTCCTGTGTGATCTACTCTAGGAGGTCCTGCTCTGGCAGGGAAGGTGGACTAGATGATCTTTCAAGGTCCCTTCCAAACCTCAGGATTCTAGACAATGTATCATTATATAAAGTTACCAGGACAGCTAATGAAATAAGTGGGAAGTTAAAAATCCGCCAACAAGAAGATGCAGCTTGTCTGGGGAAAACTTGCCCAAAATAATAATTGATGTGAATAATTTATAAGTTAGTGGTACAGGACCTAAGTTAAAAGTGAGATCTATGCCGACCATGCAGGTCTTGCACCACTTGCATGAGCCCCTGGCTACACCTCATGTTTAGGAGGAGAGGCAGCTCAAGCCATTGGGCTGACCCTGACCCAGAGCAATGCCCATCCCCTAGGAAGGGATGCCTTTTCAACGAGATACTCCAAGTACTACCCTCATTCCTTCAACTACTGTAATGAGTTTAACCAGCTCACAACACCTCCCAATACAGAGCTCCGTGCAGACAATTATTTGTGCTTGGCAGCCTCTGCAGAGGACACTCCCTGACCATTTTGCTGGCAGTACCTTGGACTTGTATAACCTTCAAACAATGTCTCTGGACACTAATGGGTGAGCCGTTGTTAACTACTTTTCCTCTACCAAAGCCCCACACAAGCATGTCCAGTAATAGAAAACTTCAGGGAAACAAGAAACATCCAATCCAACACAGGAAAGTGTGGAGAAAATGTCTCCCAAAGCTCATTTACAGCCATGAACCATATTATGTGGAACAGCAGTAGGATATGCAAAATTTTTAAGGAGTATGAAAGCAATCTTTTTTTTTTTTATTGCAACATAACCTTTCCCTTCCTTTTTGCTTGTTGATAACTCCTAAAATTACCCCAACTGAATCTCCGCAGGAATTTTGGCTTTTATTTTTTTGGTCCAAAAGCAACATTTTATATAAACAAGAAAATGTAACAGTTGTGTTCCCTTTGAGGAAATTCTTAAAACAAGAAGTCCTCCCCTCTTCCCTTCATGGAAAACATGTTTATAAAATTCCAACCAGAGGTGAAGACTTAAGGCAGACACAACACTTCTGCTTACAGAACAGCAATGGCCATGTAGGACACCCTGTTAACAGCACCTCAGCAGTCAGTATAAAAATAAATCAAGGGTTCTTGTTTTTTTTTTTTTTTAATAGTGTTTAAATAAACACATGTAGTTGGTCATGGTTCCAACCTGTATCTTAAAATTCATGATGCATTTGGTTGTTGCCACTTTCCTGTGGCTGATGTCCAAAGGGCTCGGCCAGGACAGTTGGCATCACCAGTGTCAGCTTGTAACCCTCTGCTGGGGAGATGGCAGAGCGCTGCCAAGCTTTGTGGCATCTACCACCAGGTCCAGCATCCCCAGGCCACCTCAAACCAGCATCAGCCGGAAGTTCAGCTTTGACAACTCATCTTCCCCATCCATGGCTTGGAAATCTCCTGTGATGATCACAACATTGGGAAGAGGAGAGAATTCAGCTTGGTTTCTGGGAGCAGAACATCATGCCCAGCCTCATCATCTGGCTCATCCCTCCCTTTACCCTACGAGGGATTTGAAGGCAGTTGAGTGGCATAGGAAGGGGCCTGAGCCAGCCTCATGTTTGGAGTCCGGCTGCGTGGGGTACATGAACAGCCCTGAGAAGGTCTGATGTGGACCTGAACCCATTGGTGTCACCACAGAACTCAGTACCCATGGGGACGTACAACCAAGGTGACATGGTGACAAGAGACAAACCAGATGCCATCTTTCCACTTTTAGATTTTTGGAGGCATTCAGGCAGCACCTTTGACTAAATAACATTTGACAAAGCAAGACAAGGAACTTCAGGAAAACCAGTGCTCAAAACTGCAGTGGATCTATTCCCTACAACTTCTGTTTTCCGTGTCCTTGGCACTTCCATTGTGTGTAATGGAACAGCAGGGAAATAGGGATAAGAGCAAGCCAAAGTCTATTCATTGTCCGAGAAGTGTTTTTCCAGTGAAACTGGAGCTTGCACAGGGAAGGTGACAGTATGCACAGAACTAAAACAATTACAAAACCATTCTCAGATGAGATAAAAAGGAGAGAGAAGTTTAAGTAGATGAGGCCCGTGGCAGTGATATAAAGACAAGCATTTGGTATGAGGGAGACCCAGGCAAGGTGACCCATAAGAGCAGCAGCAGATGCTGTTCTCCCCAGGAAACAAAGAACACAACTCAAGTATCCCCTGTGTTTCAAGATGTAGTCTTGCTTAGCTGAAGACCTGCTCAGCTAAAGAGAAAATAAACAAGATAATTTGAACCTGAAAGATGCATTTATTTTAAAAATGCTTTTCACATTCACCCAACAAAGCAACAACTACACAGTTCAATTAAAACATGCTCGCTTAGAGTACTTCACTTATAAACACAAAATGTCAGCTAACTGCTACAAAAGACTTTTTGCAGGATGATGTTTCCCTCAGCAGCTTGGGAAATGGGAATCGTCCTGTTCCAAGATCAAAATCTGGGAGAGCTGAATCCTGCTGAAGTGCAGCTGAACTCTGTGCTGTGCAAGTAGGCTTGGAAAGAGAAGCTGTCAATAAATAAGCATCTGAGGGCAGGAGAGAGTGTTTTGATAGGAAAGGCACACAGATAACTTTTTATTTTTCCTAAAGAGTGGAGCCAACAGAAAGAATGAGATCCAGGCTCGACTTAAAGCAAACCTGCAGGCCTTCTGATAAGACTTCAAAACAGAATAGAACCTGCACAGGACTACATTTTGTTTTTCACAAAGCATCAAGCCCTTCAGCAAGAAGGCTTTTTTCCGGAGGGCAGAAATCAGAGCTGGTTTGCTCTTTAGCATCACCATAAGTGGGGTAGAGAGGAGCCTCTCTGATCCCATCCCTTCATTGAAACCACACTTGCTTCAGTCTCATCCTGGCTGAGTACAAACCAAGGAGTTCACCTTCCTTGCTCCCATTTGCCCTGTCAGCTGAGACCTGGATTCCTAACTTGGCTCACTGGTCGCTGTGCTTCCTTCAGACAGATGCACAATTGCAGCAAAGCAAAGGCAGTGGTTCCCACTGCTCCAGGCAGCCCAGCGTCTTCTTATGGACATCTCCCCACTGGATTCTCTCCCAGGACCCACTACAGCAGGGCGAGCACTAAATCTCTCTCACAGCAGCAAAGCCTGTGCTGTGCTACAGCTCTTACGTGCTTCTCCCACTTCCTTCCATTGACAGAAAACAAAAGCTTGCATTGCTGTTCACCGTTATCAGAAAAAAAATGCTTTCCTAGATTGTTTCTATCCCCTTGCTTTGGAAGGATTTTCAGCAGAATTACAGCCTCACTGCCAAGGAAAAGCAGCAGGAGGTGATTTGGGACAGAGGTCCTTCAGAGCCCACCTGGCCAATGCAGCCCAGTCCTGCCCATCCCATCTCTCCTGGGAGACGATGCTCCAGCTGTGTGCTGGAAGAGGGGCTGGCTCTGCACCACTACCTTGGCTTCAAGTGGCTGCCTCTGCTTTCTGGCTGCAGACCATCTCCAGAAGACACTGCCTGCTCTAAGTATCTGTTGTATCATACTCTGTGTATTGTATTTTGAGTATCTGCTGTTTCTCTCTTCTCACTTCTGTGCTTCCTTCCTGCTAGATCCCTTATCACCACATTTCAACCCAAAATCACACAGATGAAACCTCCACTCTTGCTGATGCTGGTCTTTTATTCAGTGACCAAAGGAAACTCTCTTGTACCAGACACTAAACCCATGGTGCTCTTGCCAGTGAATGATGCAGAATTAAACACGTGTCACATGAAAACTCAGTGCCAGGCTTACAGTTCCCAAAAAAGAACTGAATGCGTGCACACACTCCCTCACTTAATTTTTTGGGTTTTTTTTGGTTTTTTTTAAGTAACCACAGTATCAAGTGTCAGGTCCTAAAAAACAAGAAGGGCACCAAAAGTTCAAGTGTTACTCAGGATATGAAACACTCAGCCACCACAGCCCAAGCTGACATCTTGCAGAGTCCTAACTGAAATCTGCCCACGCCAGCTGCTGCCGAGCCCAGCAGCTTTCACATGCATGTGTCAGTTCCCTGCCATGAAAGCACTACCCAGAAAACCACTCCAAACCCCAAAACCCATGCAAGAAAGAAGATGGGCTGGTAGACAATGTGCTCCTACAAGAGCTCAGCACCAGCCCTGCACTACCCGAAAGCTCCCAGGAGGTCTCATCCAGAAGAGGAAAGCTCAGGTCTTAACTCTGGCAGTTGGTCTGGCATGAGGCTCTACTGAAGACTGAAAAGACTTTGAAACACGCCTCAAATAAGTAAGTAAATTCTTGGTCCAAGAACACGGGGGGGGGAGGGGGGAAGACCCACTTTGGCAAATTTCTGATGTTAAATGATCCATAATCTCTCCTAGGCAAGATCCTCTTTACTGTGGCAAGTCCTGACCAGCAACGGAACAGTGCAGGGCTTGCAAGCAGCCCCATAACCCCGCTCTCCTCCACCTGCAGCTGCAGGATGTGGGCTCAGTGTTTCAGGGAGCAGCAACCCTTTTTCTTTTCTGACTCAGGGCTGGGCCAGTGATCATGTGTGGTGTCGACACCTTCAGCAGGCTGGGCTGGTGGATCTGACACTGCTTGTGGCCATTAAAAAGGCACTGCAGCATGAAAGGACTTGTTGGCAAGCAAAACAGTCTCAAGTCCAGAGAATGTTTCCTTCATTTCATTTATTGCTAATTAGCAGAAACTAACGGCAATTAGTGAGAAAAAAAAAAAAAATATATATATAAACAAGTAAATAACCACTTAAATATCTTCCTTGTCTCTTCCCCAGGCTCAGCCTAAGCCAGACACCTCTCCAGCCCCATCGCTGGGTTCAGCTTTCCCAATACCCACCATGATGCAGCGGCACACCACAAAGGCAACACCTCTTGCCTGTCTTTTCTCCTGCCTGCATTCATATGTTGTGTGCTTACTACTCACACTCAGCTTAACTGCTTTCCTCCCCCAACGGCGTCAGAGGCAAGCATGGAGAAACACCCAACTGTGTGCACACTTTGGAAACACCCAATTTTCACTTTGGGAAATCCAACCAGCTCCACTGGTAACTACCAAGAGACAGATAAGCACCAGCAGCCCACCCTGAAAATGCTTCCTGCTTTTCATATCATGACTCTTTGAGAAGTTTTTTCATGGACACTTTAATGTTCACAAAAGCCCAGGACCAGCTCATCTGACCCCCGGGATCTGCGCTGGCTTTTTGGTGTGTGGACATTGGGCAAAGGAGAAGTCAGCAGCCTGTGGACTGATGAAGATGGAATTCACATTTTACACAGGAGTTTGTTGGCCTTCTTAGCATTTCAGAGACATCATTTGCAGGTAAGTCCCAAGTATCTCCAGACAGCCAGCCACAGTCAAACCACTATACTTTATGTAACTGAAACATAAGCTGCCATTGGTTATGCCTGTCCTCCCATGGGATTCCTGAACTATGGTACCTCCATCACATCATTCCTTTCTCCAGTGTCCAAGTTTTCCTTTTCTAAATTTACAAACTGATTGGGCCAAACCAGTTTCTTGACCTCATTCCCAACTGCTTTTTTAAAGGTGGCAATATTAAGGTTGCTGCAGTTGAGGGAAAAGTTGAAGCAAAAGTCACTCCTCTGATCTGGGAAAGCTCCCTCACAAAATGCACCCACTCTGACATCTCATCCTCTTCGGCACAAAAATCCACTAGGAAATAGATTTCAATACTTCTCCTGCCTGTGGGCTGCTCCTCTCTCTTTTCTTTCCCCCAGGAACAGGCTTTTGGCTGAAAAAGCTTCTGGAACTAGAAAAACTTAAAGAAAGTGTTAGAGAAATTTATGAAGAGAAGGTCATAAAAGAAAAACAACTTGAGAATAGCTGCAGCTAAAAATACTCGATCCCCACACCCCTTATTTAGAGAAAACGTTATCAGATGTCGCTTCCCAATGCCAAAACCATGTTTGTTTGTATTTTAATTAGGCTGGTATTTTGAACACGATTTTCTTGCCAGGTGAGACTTGGAGAAAAGTCCTTGTTTTCTGCCTCAAAGGTCTAACTTTTCTGTGCCATCTGATAGTAAGATACTGTCTGAAACTGGCACCTGCAAATCTGTATTTTCTTCTAGCACTACTGTACTTTGCAGAATAAGTTTCTGAAGGGAAGTATTTTGGCTACTCATACCAAGTTGCAGAGTGTTTGTCCAATAGGAACTTATTTTTATTTTATTTTTTAATACTTCAGAGTATCAAGGTAGAGAAGGTGGGAGGTGGGTCAACAAGTGGAGCAGCAGTGCAGAGCAAGCATCGGTGTGTGGCTGGAAACTACCACTCCTCTGACCCAAACCCTATATAGGACTGGAAAAACTGACATTATGGACACACTAAATTGGTTAGTCAGTCTGCCTCCCAAAATACTCCCAGCTTTAAAGGGTGTACAACTCCTAGTGAACAGCAAAACAGCTATGGTGTACAGCAACCTGATGGCTTCCTTCAACAGACAGATGAACAGAGTATAGAGAGCCAAACAAATGCCCCCAGTAGAGAGTTTTGTATCTTTTCATTGATTAAATATTAGGCTCTGGTTTATTGATCACATACAAAAATATCCAAGAGTTACTGCAGACAGGTCAGCAAATGCCCGTGCTAACAACATTTTAACAAACTGAGCACATACGAGGGGAATGTTAGCACACCACAGCCTGCTTTTTCCTCCAAAGATGTATATGAAATGCAGGAATAACTTATCCAAAAGGTCAAGAAACCTTGTCCAGGTCACACTCTTTACCTTCTAACCCTTAACAACTACATATCTTTCTTCCATTCAATACTTTGTAAAAAAACTCAAAAAACAAAAAACAAAACCACCACACACACACAAATAATTTTGGCAGTCTATTACTTTGGTGGCCAGCTCTTACCCTGCTGTCCCTCCCAGCTGACCCCTTCCCTCCACCATAAAACAAGCACCTATATCTCCTAAGTGCCCACTCCCTCTGCTCTCTGCCTGTCCATGCAGCTGTTCATATCTTCAGTTCACCTGCTCCCCTGTGAAAGTTACTTGAAACTGGCCCAATGCAAAATTTAGTAGCATCTAAGATACTGAGTGTGCAAGCCTCTTTGAGAAGTCAGGGTAAATGCCCACCAAAAAGCACTTCGAATGACTAACCTGAAAGCAGTGAAAAGGAAGACACCACAGCTACATTATACTGTCAAGAAGTTTGCTAAAAGTGATGTCCCAGTCTGCTGGGGACCTCCCCAGAGGAGGATTGAGGTTGTTTTGAAGGACAGCCACTGAGCAGGGCCAGAGAGACGCACTGGGAAAGAGGCAGGGCTCGGCTTCATGGCCACCACCTCCTTGCCTGCTCGGCCCGGAGGAACTTGGGAGACGTGCCCACATGATGTCATCACTGTGTTGGCGTCTAAATAAAGGAAGCTTTTTATAGAATTTCCCACTGACAAACTTAATCCAGTAAACCCTCAATAGCCAGGACTTTGTCAAGCAGAAGGGAAGGAAAAGGGAAAACAATAACCATCTCACTGCCAGACTCAGGACAGGTGGGCGGCATCTCCGTAAAGAAACCAAAACAAACCCAAATTTACTCCCTAATACCTGCATATTGGACAAAAAGCACAGGTAAGAGTAGCACATAACATAAGGCAGATGTGTTTTTATGTCAACTGTTCCACGGAAGCACAGTCTATTCCCGCACCAAGGTAGGGAAGACAAGGATGAAGACCAGGAGAGAGGACAGAGAGAGAAAAACTTTGCTTAAAGAGAGTTAAACAAAATGTACTTCCATATCAGAGGGGTTTTCCAGCTTTATATTATTCATGTGGCAACTAGTGTGCTTCCTGAAAGCAAACTGAGGGTTCCTGCATATTCAAGAAAACTCTTGGCTGCAAACACCTTAAGGTCAAATCATCAGCAAAGCAGCACTTGCTCAAAGTTCTCAAAAACACATGGTAACAAAAGCAAAAACTATCCGGCAAGTCTGTAGAGTTAATGCATGCCTCTGTGTCACCCTCTTCTTCGTAACTCTTCATCACTTCCACAGTGCTGCAGAAGTGGTTCCCCTTCCTCCCTCTGCTCCTCACTAGGCATCCACATAGAAAGCAGTTGCAATAGTCTAAGTGACTCATGCTGCAGCAATGTGGGTGGGAACTGCTCCCTTGCCCAGCTTCTAAGGACACAGCCTTTTATGGTGTTTTTAGAGTAGAAGCTGTTGTCGTTTGTAGCACTTTGCCTTTGTCTTGCAGAAGCCTCAGAGAAAAGAGTTCAAGCTAACCTCCCCCATCCCCGGGGCAACAGGATGAAGCCGGCTCAGGTGATGAGCAAGCCGACCCATGCTCCCTGGATTTCCTTGCCCATCCACACCAGGGATGCTCTGGGATGTCACCTGCTCAGCACAGCAGCTCATTGCAGACTCTCCCATCCACGCTGTGGATTGCTGGGTGGCTTCATTGCCCCCAAGTTTCAGAACCAGACGTATAGCTGTTCTGTGGACACCTTAACCACCGCAGCCCGACTTCCCTGTGCCTGAGTCATACCCTGCAGCAAGACGTCCAACAACTTCTTGGTGGTGAGGAGCCACCACACATACTGTTTCTGCCCTTGATGGGCTGCCAGAGTCTCATCTGACTTCCCTGAGGGCAAGCTGTTAACTTAGGACTGAATCTCTCCAGTAAGCAGCAAATTAACTCTGTAGGGCTTCAACTCTGGAAAAATTTAGCTGAAACAGGGCAAGAGGTCATTAGGGAAAATCAGGCAGGGGTATTGCACCAAAACCAGGTTAAAAGCACCAGGGAGAAACGCAGAGGCAGAAAAGCCTCTCTCCAGGCTTGCAGACCACAGCACGTGCAACTCAAACTCAATAATGAAGCAGACTCAGCCATGCTCATTAAAAGCTGAGGGTCACATATGAGAGTAAGAGTATCCCAAACACTACCCTGTAGGGCTTGAAACAGGACTGTCAAAGGTGCAGCAGATTGCTTTACAGAACAGCTCTTCGCTCTTCTTTGCACCTGAAGCATTATCTGCTCTAGAAGAAACGGGCATAGAAGTTTCTGCATCCTCGGAGACAACTTTAAACAGTCATTGGTTTTAGTCCTTTTGCAGCTGCTAAATTCAAGAGGAAATTAAATTACAATCTGCACACACCTAAAACATCCATGAGAAAAGCTATCAGGATGAAGGAAAGAAGTCGTGATTGCTCCTCTTGATGCAAAGCCACTGACAAAGGTATTTTCTTATCCCTTCTGAAATCCCAGTGAGCTCTGAGAGGAGTCAGCTTACCAGTCAGGACAGACTGTCCGACAGACAGATTTCACCAAGTGGGAAGATTCAGTGGGAAGCTGCTCCAGAGCAACTTCTTAGGTATGAGACACAGCAGAGGGGAAGTCTGGGGGAGGTCTGTGTCAGAAAGCACTACACAGCCCACAACAGAACCTGGAAACAAGCCAACAGCAGGATAACACTGCAACAAAAAACCCTCCAGCTCTGATGCAAGTTAAAAATCGATTCAATGCATTGCCCTTGGCACAACAACCTCCAGCATTTGTAAATGAAATGCCCACTCTGAGAGGACAGTCAGAGCTCCCCAGATAGACCAAGATGGAGTCTGTCACTCCCCGAGCAGATGAGATCTCTTTTCCAGGTTTAGGAGCTCTTCCTGCTATTAGATAACAGATCAAGATAACAGAATTAAAGTTTAAAGAAAAATTAACGTGGAAGGCTCCATCCTGTTCAAAGGCACACAATGAATTTCCTGTAGTCTGGCCCTAAAGACCACACCACTACACCCAATTACTATCCCACCTTACTCCAAGTCCTGCAGAGCCAGCTTGGTAATGTGAAAGGAAAATGAGCTATGCCTTGTCTGTTCTCTTGTTGAACTACAAGCTACACCCAGCAATGGCTTTGAAAGAGGCAGGGTTGGTTATTTAATTTTCATTATCCTTTATGTGCAACAGCATTATCAAATTTGATTTTAAAAAATCATTAAGAAAAATCACGTGACCACAATAACCAGCCTAAAGCTCTGACAGACATCCAAGCTTGAACTCAGGTCTACACCTCCCATGCCAGCCAGACCTCTCTGTATGAAGCCTTTAACTATTAAAAACTGCCATTTCTACCCCTGGGAAAGCCAGGGCAAGGAAGGAATGCCACTTTGCCCCAACATACTCAACTCCAAGGCTGCTGCAGATGCCTTGGTGCTGCTCCACCAGATCCTTAGCCCTGAGCTCCACCAGTGCACCTGCACTCAATGGCAGCTTGATTACTTTCACTCACAAACAACAAACATTTCCCAATCGGCAGGTTCTCTGCAAACCTACAAATACTGAATGCAGATTCCTAGAGAACAATATCCGCTCTCAGCGCAGAAGTCAGCTGGTGCCAGCACAGCCGAGTCTCAGACACCTCCAGGGTTTACAGCTGAGGGAGTCTCCAAAGGAGCACATCCAGGCAGCCCCTCCATGAGCTTGCAGGCCTCTTCTCCTCCAGCACGTGGTCTGAAGTCCTCTGAGCTGGGATGCAGCTCCCCTGGAGCAGACCAGCCCATGGCTTGCTGGGATGACTGTGGGAGGGGTTGGATGCCTTTCTCTCTCTTCATGGAAACAGGGCTCCCTTCAAAAGCAGGTTGTGGAGGATATGAAGCAGACCTGCCTCTCCAGAGGAAGACACTGGGCTTACAGCACTGGTCAGCTGGAGGACACAATCCCGGCTCCACTGAAATGAATGGCAATGCTGCTAATGTATTTATAGTGAAACTGAGATTTCCACCAGTCCTCACACAAGACCCATCTGAAGTAGAAGGGAGTGCTTGCTGGAAAAGCTCTCAGAGCTCCAGTTCCTTGTAAGCTTTCTCTACTTATCTTCTTCCTTCCCCCCCCCCAAATTTGAACATGGGCTTAAGCCCACAGCAATTTCTGCTCTCAAAGCATCATCAGAGTTCAGCTTTATGTAATGACTACAGGACCCCTTGCAAGGGAAAAAAGAAAGGAAAACATAATCTAAGAAACTACATCCTTCACAGACTCTGCAGATGGTGTATTCCTCCCAGCAGGACCAAAACTGTTTAAAAGATAGGTGAGAGCCTTCCAGGAGATGTAGACAGTGACAGTGGACCCTAATGCCCAGCACTCAAAAAAATTATGAGAAAGTTTTTCATTGCCATCCCAGCCAGGACAACAGAAAGGGACAAAAAACCATGACACAGGTGGTGCTTAAGACAGAGCACCCACTATTTTACAGGAAGAGGGGTTAAAAAAAAAGCAAAAAGAGAAGCATCCCACTGTGTGCAGACTTAACAACCTATTACCTTCACCAGTTCTTCACAGGGACACGGCCTTCACTAAGGATCAGCTTGGCTGGAACCACTCTGCAAATCATATAGTAACTGGAGGCTTTAAAAAGCCTCACCAGAAAATGCAAAACCTCCCCAGCTGGGTAGGTTGTCTGACAACTCACTTTTTTCCCTATCCACCACAGTGCTGCATGGTGAGATGTCACATTAATCAACCTGTTTTGGCAGCATATATCTTAGCCAGGAAGGGCAGGATGCCTCACCACACCAGTACCCAGGGAACACCCTCCAAAGGGCTCTGTTTATTCTGTGGGAGTCAATGCAATCCCTACACAAAGTCCATTTAAGGCTCAAAAGTCATCTGAACCAGGTCTGTCCTCCCCTCTCACTCCATAAATAAAACCCAAATTGGGTTATCTGCTAACAATAAATGAATGACACTCGTTTAAGACTCAGCTGCAGTGCTGACTTAATCTAGGTCCTTTCATTCTCCTTGTACTGCAAGTGCTAAAGATGCTTTTGTACATCCTCAGAAGTACTCCATTTAAAAAACCATGGTAACTAGGGCATTGCTTTCAGCTGCTCTTGAAAAAAACAAGCCATTGCTTTTTCCCCCTCAATAGGCTCACACAAGAAAGCTTGCCCAGTTTCAACTCATCTTCACTGGAATGACTGTAGTTGGGTACTAAGGGATGGGGGTGAGCAAAACTACCAGGTACCACTTGGGTTTGGGGTGCAAAAAACACCAGTGATACGATGACATGTGGAGACAGAGCCCTTCCCGTTTTAAGTCACCAAGCATGACAGTGCAACTACAGCATTCAATAGGTAAAGCATCCTATTTTCAGGATTATTCAGTTCCAGTAACTTATCATGACAAAGACCAGAGAAACTACAAAGTAAATTTTTCTGTTACATTTGCATGGCAATAAAAGTTTAAGGGCTTTTGGTGTTTACTTTGTTTTTTTCTTGCTCATTCCTAACACCCCAGAACTGTGACACATTCCTGCATGGCAGCTTCTGAAGTTTGTCTGCTGGCACTGGCATCCTCCTCCTTTCTGTAATGGAAACAGTCAGAGGTGTGAACACAGAGATCAGGTGGAAAGAACAGGGCAGCACTCACTCAAAATGCCATCATCTGGGAAAAAAACCCATCATCATAAAAAAGGGACATTTGTCTAAGATGGAAGGCTCATTTTTTTTTTTTTAAAGAAACGTATTCATAGCTTTGCCTTCATTAAAAGAAAAAGAATTAAATCCCCATATACCAGCAGTAGAAAGTCTAACAACTTTAACATGACCTGACCATTGCATCATCTCTCATTTCCAGTTCTAGTTGACTTTTTTCCAAATTCCACTACATACTGTTATGGAGCCATGTTCCAAGATTTACAGTGTTAAAAATAGAAGCCTTTAGTGACAATGTCTGCAAAAGCACCCCTCAAAAAATAATTCAAGAACAATGGAAAGCTTAAAAGTCCCATCATGTTACAGAGACTATTCCCCAATTGATGCACAGCAAGATCCTTTACACCAGTCCATAGGAAGCAGCATCAGATTCACAACAACCCTGCTGATGAAGACTTGGTAACAAAACTCATGCCCATTAGACAGAGATGCAACCTTGGGAGATGACAGGAACTTTTAAAGATTTAAAGAATATATTCTTAAATGGGGAAACAGAGGCATATAATGCCTAGCTAATATCTCACGCAGCAGAAAATATATTTCTTCTGGCTAACATAATGTCATCTTTGCTAACACAGGCTGCTGTGGTGAGACGAGAGGATGAACTGAGGACAAGCTGAGCAGTTAGCTTTGACTCCCCCAGCTCTGCTCCTGACACTGCCCACTGTGTTATTTTTCAGGAGGAAAACAGGAAACAGAAAGGACAAAAAAGCCCCAAACCAGGAGCTTAGAAAGGAAAACAAGACAACAATTTGGGGACTGGTCAGCCTAGCTCACCTTGGACGTGGGGCTGGAAAGCCAGGTACCAGCATGCCTCCAAGCCACCCTGTGAGACGCACAAAGACTGAAAGTGTTTAGAGGATCAACTAATGTGCTCTTATTTCTATATATGGGTGAATAATATTGAGTTTTAGACTTACATAAGCAGTGAATAAAAGTGCTAAAATAACAAGGGGCTTGCAGGAGATACCCCCATTGCCACAGCAACATGCACACAGCAAATACGTAGAATTTTTATAGGCAGCACTGAGCATTGCTTTGTTGCTAGTTTTCTTGTGACTGTAAGAGCACTTTATTTCATTCAAACCTTACAAGAGAGAAAAGAACGCCCAAAACAGAGAAAGCTACCACTCCTGGCATTGGTCTGGCAGTCCTCTGCTCATTCAGGCTTTTGAAGGCAGAAATGAGTTATAGGAATTAAGACAAAGTGTGTTGGGGAGCGGTAGGTCCCCAAGCTGCTCCCTGACACCATTGTTGGGATGAGAACAGTAGCTCTTGGCTGTGCTCTCCTGTCTCACTGTGGACGAGACAACCAGGAAGAGGCTGCTCACAGTCAAGTCTATGAATGTTTCAGCAACTGCCGCTTCCTTCAAGCAGCTGCCCAAAAGCTTACCCAAACCTGGGCCCCCTGCCAAATCATCCAATTGCCCTAAGTAATGAGCTCCTCTGTTTACACACCCAAGCCTTGATAGCCGCTCTCTTGGCACACAGCACGCCTAGCACAACCACAGATGCTCGCTGCTCCCACTCCATGTGAGGCTCTTCCACTCCCTGCACCATGCACCTTGTGGGATTCCAATCCCTTGACTTTGCATCGTCAAAGGCTAGCACTTCGCAAGCTCTGCTCCAGCAGGAAGGCAGAAGGCCAGGAGAAAGCTCTTCAACAGCACTTGACTCTGCTCTGCAAAGCCAGACTGTGCTGAAGCATATCTCATGGTGGAAAGGACACATGGGCACACCAAGACCCATGGAAGTTTACCTCCTGGGATCACTAATACAAACTTCACTGTGGCAAATCACTCTGCTTAATGTGTTACATCTATCACCTTTGCTCCATATTCTCCTTCTCCCTTCAGGGGAAGGACATAGCATACCTCATAATTTTGGTGTTGTGTTGCCACAAAGTTCTTCAGGAACACAAAAGACCAAAGCCAAAATTACTTGTATTTGGAGGAAGACATGGAGAGGCCTGCAGTGCTCTGTTCTGGAATAGGAGAAAAACACAACTAAATGCTTTTCAGAAAGCAGATGACAGCAGCCTGGTTTTGTTGCTGCTATTTCTAAAGTGACATCAGTCATGTTTGGGTCCCAGGTGAAGAATAAATTCTCACACACAGTGAATACAAGCCTCATGGGAAACCATGAGATGTACCACGGGATGACACAAAAAGCAGGAAAGAAGTACCACTAAGTCATCATTACTCAGACAGAAAGGCAGCTACTTCCTCTGCCCAGACCCATCATCAATTGAATTAGACATCAGAGTGTTTGGAGACTTTGTCATGAACAATCGTCCACTAGAAGATGTTGGATTTCTATGTGTACGGACATCAACATCTTGCAATTTGAGAAACCAGGGCTGGTTATTTTTTTACCACTGTTTGGAAAACTGAAACAAGTTCATTTGCAGCTTTCAATACTTTTGAGTGATTAAGACCAGACAACTTCTATCTTTCCCTAGATGAACTGCCATTAGCAGCATTGCCCTCACTTTGTTTTTGGCTGGAAAGACAGACAGCACACACAAAGGGGTGCACAGCTACAGTATGGAAAAACTGATACATTGCCTGTGTTTCAGTAAGAGAATAAATGCAAGATGTGCAACAAAAATGCCTGCTTAGTAATAGATGTGGGGTCATGTAGGCACATTTCCAAATTCCTTCTCTTCAGTATGTTCCACAACTCCTCCAAGTCAGAAAGTCAATGCAATGAAGCACAGAATGTTTTTCCAGCAAAGTGTGCAATTACCCTATTTTCTCCCCAATTAGGAGGTCAGTTCTAATCCTTTTCAAAGTACCACAGAGCATTTGCAGCCCAGTCAAGGCAGACAGTGCACTGCCATGAAATATTAAGCCATGGGCATCACAAAAAAGGCATCTAAGTACTCAGGCAAGAAACAAAACAACCTGAAGGAGCCACTGCGGTACTGCAAACCATGTTGGGAACAAAGAACACCTGTCAACAACAGTCAACAGTGAAAGTCCATGAAACAACAGGTTAAAAAATCCAATAGAAGGAGGAAATACTTCTTCCAGGTTACCCACAATTGGGCTATGGCATGCGCTGCTACTCAGAGCAAGTTCAAAGAGGGTCTGCAAAGTAACATGCAAACTGCAGGAGACAAAGACCATCTGCATCCTTTAAATCCAGCAACTTCTCCTGCTTCCCTGAGGATCCACTCTGGTCACCAACAGGAAGAGATATTGGCTAAGTTGGACCTTGGCTGAGGCCAACGTGGCAAGTCTTCCAATTTTGAGCTGTCACACATTGGCAGGACAGTAAAGCAAGGAAAAGTTTGGGCTCTAGTATTTAAGCCCTCTGTACTGGCATCTTAAGAGACCATCTCATCTGGAGTCCTGTGTCCAGTTCTGGGCTCCCCAGCTCAAGAGGGACAGGGAACTTCTGGAGGGTCCAACACAGGGCCACCAAGATGATCAGGAGACTGGAACATCTTCCTTATGAAGAAAGGCTGTGGGAACTGGGGCTGTTTAATCTAGAGAAGAGGAGACTAGGGGGAGATCTCATTAATATTTGCAAGTATCTAAATATTAGATGTCAGGAGGTTGGGTGTCATGGTTTAGCAAGGAGTTGCTTTTGTTTGGTACCAGGGGGAGCGGGTTGCAGTGAAGACCCGGTAAAAGTTTTT
>WBNH01003229.1:102580-129168 GCA_013401255.1 Urocolius indicus
CTACTGTATCTAATGACAGGACAAGGGGTAATGGGATGAAACTGGAACACAAAAAATTCCATTTAAACTTAAGAAAAAAACTATTTCACTGTGAGGGTAATGGAGCCCTGGCACAGGCTGCACAGGGAAGGTGTGGAGTCTCCTTCCTTGGAGGTTTGAAGACCTGTCTGGATGTGTACCTGTGTGACCTGATCTACGTGGATCCTAGACCCTTCTGCAGAGGGGTTGAACTAGATGATCTCTGAAGGTCCTTTCCAACCCTACCATTCTATGATTCTATGATCTCTGCCAGGGCTGTGCAATATCAGCACACCAAGGAGCCATCACAGATATTTCCAGATGTCCTTGCAGAGATCAACTACCACCTGCTCTTTCTTGGGCACAGGATTTGGAGGAGAAACATCATCTTCTCTAACACAGAGCCTCAAGCAGTGAGATACAGCACATCCTGTCTTCTCTTCAGTTGGCCACAAAATAAACAGCAAGTGTTCAACTGGACATGAACAAGTGCAGCAACCCTTCATTAATCCAAAGACAGTTCAGACTCCAGTACAGAGATCCCCAATGAGCTGCACAGCATTTATTCTGCATCCACAGCCATCAGTCCATTATAAAAGGCATCTACTGTCATGATCAATAGGCCACAAGCTTTAGAGAGGAAATCTGAGGGCAAGAGGCATCTCCATCTGCCTGGATATCCCTGCCAAACCAAAAGCTGCCGTGTCAGACACTAGAACAAGCAGATCATGCTCACAAAACCTTGTGCCACCAGATAGGATGAGCTCCCAGAAAGATACGCCACATTCATCTCTCTACATCATAGTTTTTCCACAGTAAAAACAAAACTGTTAACTGGTGGATGATGCTTTAATGCTGTAAAGACCAGCACACACACAAGGAATATGAAAACGGTGGTGTCATACTGTTAAATAGAGGGGGCTTTAAGTCAGTTTATTCCTGCAATTGTCCTCTGGCAGTTAAAGGACCAGCACTGTTTCCAAGGTGTTGAAACCTGGCACAGGCAAATCTGCCAGGGCTGCTTCTGGTGTGCTTTTCCTCTGAAAAGAAAACAACTCTCAGCAGTAGTGGAAACTTTCATGGCAGGGAGGAAGCGATCAGCTCCACCTTAAGGTTGCCCTGTCAGAAGATGCATGAATATAACAAGGTACAGGAAACAGGTTAATGGCTCATGCAGGGGATATTTCTATCTCCCCTGAATCAGGAACAAAGGCAACAACAGTAATACAGAGCAGAGAGATAAAGGATCCTTCTCCCTGTGGCAACCAACCATTCAGAACAAATTAGCAGCAACAAAAAATCAGGCAGAGGTCTCTTCTTCTGAAGGTTTTTGGGCATTTCTGCCTTGATAGAGGAAATCACAAGTTTATGCAGATTATTCAACTTGTCCTCCAAGCCAAGAGACACCTTGTCAGCCTCCTGCCTCAATGTCAGGTACCATGTGTGCACATAAGAGGAAGTGTTCGCTCACTGCTGTAGCTACTTTCTGACCAAATCTTCCTGTTTCTCTGTGCTCCTCCTCCTGTACTTCCCAGTCTCAGTGGCTGCTTCATGTACACTATGAGCAACCAGGCACTCTTACACCAGGTTACTTGCTTCTGAACACAGGGAGCCAAGAGTTTTATCGTACTAAGATGACAAGTAACTACAACATTATGAGGATGCTCTCACCAGTTTCTGGCTAAATAAAAGACTCTGAGCTCTACAGACATTACAGACAGTAATAACGAGAGTGCCAATCACAACTGAAAACTCTGGGCCAGGCAACGCTTGTTCTACAGAGAGGGGAAGATGAGGCTCTAGTGTGAAACCATTTGCTATTGGAAAGGTTCAGGCAGAAATGTGTGATGCTTTAGAGCAGACAAATCCCTTAATTGAGAAGGTTAAAACCAACACATCCCATCAATGGGGTCTGTGCTTTTACAGTACTCCAGCTGTGAGAAAATGAGAGTTGACAGCACTGCCAATACAAGCAGTCTGTCCTGTCTCCCATTCACTAGATTTATATGCCAACAATGCAGCCTGTGGGCATGTCATACCTGCTCTTTACATTCAGCATCCAGCTAGAAAAATCTTTCCTCTTGTTCCTTCTACCACCTAGTACCACCCAGGCTTCTGGCAATAAGGAGAGTAACCAGAAACAAGGAGCCCTCTTGCCCCTGTGTTTGCAGGGATGCATCCTTAACTCAGCCTTATGAATTACACGCTACTAAAAACACTGAGCTAATCATCTCTGCCTTAGGCCAGGCTTTCAAACAAACCAGTCCATCTCACATGAAACTAAATGTCCTACAGACCAGGGCTCTGACCATGCCATCATGAAGATGCTTGTGCAGAGCAGCCAAGCAACTCCCCATGTGTTATCATACACCAGCACCATGCTCTGCTTTACCACACAAGCGGAAAATAAGCTGAATGCTGAGGCCAGGTTCTTCCTCCCCACTGTACTTCTCATTGCATCAAAACCACAGTGGAGAACAGAACCAGAGCAACCCTGGAGAGCAGTTCATCTAAACACAGCAAGACAAGAGGCATGGCTTTCCTGCGTCCTAGCTCAGTATCTTCTGCCACTCATCATCCAGCCTGGTTTTGCTGAGGATTGATCATAGGAATATCTGTGTCACCATCCCTGGACTATGAAACGCCTGTCATCTCCGAACTGCAGGTTTCTGGCCAAAGTAGCAACCCTTCAGAGGCCTCTGATAACTTATTTCCTCCCTCGTCTACATCAGTTCATCTGATATAGATTCCTTTGTTAGTTTTGGTTTCTGTTTTGTTCAGAGGTCTGCTTGCTGCTCTTATTTGAGTCGCTTTTAACAAAAACCCCAGCTCCAGGCTGTGGCATAACCCATACATCAGGCGGGCTTGCAAGCTGCTCTTTTTGATCTGCTAATAATGGCTTGGATTTTTCTCTTCAGTTCCAGGGTAAGCAAATAGTTCAGCCTCCAGGGAAAAGACACAGCAATTTCACGTATTTCAAACTAAGAGAGTGCTTCAGTGCAGAGCTTGCAAAACATGAACCAAGCTGCTGCTCTCCTGCATTTGCTCTGTAGACAGAGCACACTAGGGGACAAGCTTCCCAAACTGAGAAGGCTGACAGCTCCTCGCCTCTTCTCCATGGAAGGTGTCCCCCAAAATGTTTCAAGAATTCAAGAGCACCCAATTAGCAACTGTCTCCCTGCTACTTTCAGAAGTTGTAATTCTACATTTGAGAAGAAAGTAATGTGCAACTGAAATGAATCCAAAGATTTGTCTTCTCTAAGGTTACCTTTCCTATAAAAACAATGAGGTGACCACCTAATTTGCAGATCAATACAGTTTATAAAGTGCTGAGTAAGCATGACTGCTGTGACCTTGCAAGTTCAGTCCACTATCCAGGACAGCAGTTTTTAATATTTAAGTATAATAAAAAGAGTTATGTCTAAAAGTCTGGTTTTACACAGGTGAAAATTCCCACTGGATGCATTTTGCAGAGTGTTTGTATCGTATCAATACATAAACCCTATTTTCACCTGTGCAACTGCAATTATTAAGAAAGCATTAAGCATCCAGCTTCTAAATTATTAACAGCATTTCCTCGTGCAAAAGCTTCAAGGATGAGGCAATTTTATTAGGGATAGCAGGGGATTATTTTATCATGAGTACAAACAAGATGAGGGAACAAGTACAGCGGGACAGAACTGCTCTGTACCTCTGCAATGTGCCAGCTTCAAAGGACAGAACCAAAGTGATCCGTGATAATATAGGTATAGGAGCCGTTTCAGCTATACTGATATAGTACTGTCATTACCTCAACAGCATAATTGATATGTTATGGCAAGGTTATAATAACAGGCTGTTTAAAAACTGTGCCAGCTGCAAACCCTATCCATATTATGTGGTGTAACAAAGTGTCCCAAGGCTGATGCTGTGCTTGAGCAATGGAAAAAACAGACTTTCAGGCAGATCCCCAGGACAACCACGCACAGCAGCTGGTTTTTCCACAGTCACAGTGGGCTGGGTATGCTCGCAGGGTTTTCCATACCAGACCATAAAGTCCTTGGACTCAAAATTTAACCCAAAGGATTTCCATGTGGAAAGCAGAAGTTTCGTTCACAACACTGTCTGCCACACCTCTAAGGCTAGAAAGCTCCAGCAAGCTGTATAGTCCAGGGATACTTTTTTGTCTTCTCAATTCCGAGCCCCCTCCTCCCCCCTCCATTAACATACCAATAGCCTAGGCAGGCTACCTACAGAAATCTTCTCTCTCAATGCAAACACTAAACGTTTATCCAAGAGAGATTCTTAATTGAGGTAAAAGATCAGCTAATTTAAACACAACCCAGCCTACCTGGAGGGGTTTTAATACACCTGGCAAAAAGACAAAGAGAGAAACCGCTGCAGTGTGGGTGGACTACTACTCGTACTCATCTCATCTTGGAGGCCTGAAAGGCATCTCCAATTTTGATGGCAGAAATAGAAGGAAATGCCATTTTCACTCAGAAATGATATTCAGATGACTGTGAATTCACGATTCAGGCAACTACAAGCCCTTCTGAAAATTTTTTTAATTGATCTCTAATTCTAACCAGGTTTTTCAAGGACCATAATCTTCTTACCTTATACCTTTGGCATTTTTAGTAATCATGACTACACCTACCTAAGGGATGCTGCAGTGACATGGTTAGGTCCTTCATTAAATTATTCCTTTATTTAACTTATACATAAAACCTTCTGAAGGGTGAAAACCAGTAATTTTTGGCTGTTATCTAAACACAGCCAAACAAACAGCTGCTTATAGCAACCTTAAGTGAAATGAAGTTCAAGAAGGGAAAGAAAGGAAAGAAAGTTAAAAGGAAAGACAATAATTTCCTATATAAACAACAGTCATTACTGTGCTTTGGGTATTACCCCAATATAAGCAAGCATTGCACACTTTTGAAGAAAAATAATTAACATCCCTCCACATCTATCACCAAGTTTCTCAGACGGGCTGACACAGCGAGGCACAACTTGAAAAGAAGTCAAGAGCTAAAACAGGAAGACAAGTCTCTGCTCCGAGACCAACTCATCACCAGCAGCAAGCATTCATACTATGTCTGCCCTGCCACAAACCTAAACAAGGCAAAGCACCTCTCCAAAATACTCAGAAAGGCTTTAACTGTGATTAAAAGTATTCCAGTCTAATGTTTTAAACACATGAACTCACAAGAGATGCTCTAAGTAATGTTCCTCTCATGTGGTTTTTCTAACGGCATCAACATGACAGTATAAAGGGGAGAAACTAATTTATTCAGCATGCATTCAGCCTGTAGTTGCCTAATCCAAACATTCCTCATTTAAGCAGTCAGATGACATGGAGGCTGTTTTGACTAGTAGACATGCCCCTGGTTTCTCACATGTGGATTTTATTGCAAAATTCTGGTGGTACACTGGGAAAGAAAGCTAACTGAAAGAATAAAGGACAATGGCAACTTGAGAAAATGTTTTTAATTTCTACTTATGTCCCATTCTCCCTCTCTATCCTTTTTTTTTCTTCTTCTATCTTAAGTGGTGCAATAGCTGAGAGGCACATTTTTCATCAGAGTGCATCCAACTCAGTTGGTCAGCTGCAGCAAGTACTGGGATTGCACCATTTGGTGCAATTATTACACTTGTCTCCTGCAGATCACAGGCCAGAAAGGTCCTCGTAATTACTTGGCAGTTGAGACTATCTCTGTGACTTGCTGTGAGTGCTCAAGTCCCAGTCCTGAGCTCATCGCAGTCCCCCTGCTGACAGATCTCAGACCCTGGTACCCAAGGGGCGAAGAGGCCTTGACTCCCTCAACAAGATCAGTGTTTCTCAGCACAGAGATGTCAGACACATCCTTAAGAGACACCACTGCTATACCAGAAATACCATCTACCTGGGCTGATATAACCCAAAGTTATATCACCAGTACTCAAAGAGGGAGAGGAGTAATCCAACAATACAAAATAAAGACCACTTCTCACTTAAAACGTATTTAGTTTCAAAGAGATCTGAGTGGATAAATCAATTATTGCAGCTTGTTTAAATAGGGGAGGCAAACTTAAGTCTTTGAACAGACAGAAGATCACACTGAACAAACTAAGGGAGATATACGCCATGCTGACCATAGGGTCCAGCCTCAGAGTCCGGTGTAGGTAAAGAGAGAAATCTCATTGGTGCAAAGCTACGTCACGCCTGTTAAACGCATGTGCATACAGAGCCAAATAACCTCTTATTTCTGGAGGGAACTAGGAATGGAAACATAGGCATTGGGCTGGGAGAGAGGAACAGATTTGACATGTGGGATGCTATGCAGCCATTAAAAGTAACAGGGTTTGTTGTGGTGTTGGAAACATTTCAACAAAAGTCAACTCCATTAAGCTTATGAAGTCCTGCTTAAAGTTGAACTTAGCACTATCTTAACTGAAACTTGGACAAAAACAAGCAAAAAGCCAGCAAAACTCATGCCTTCAGAAACTCAAATGTGAGCACTATGAAAGCAGTTTTCCTGCCCGGAGCTTTGAATACAAGACCTTCTGTAACAGGAAAAAAATATTTTCTGCAAAGTAACCCAAAGGACTCCAGAAGCATTTAGGAGACTGCTTCAGTCAAAGTCAAATGGGGAAAAAAAACCAGCCCATAAAACTGAACAATGAGAACAATGCTGATCTATTCATTCAAAGATGAAAGCTGCTGCTGGGAGAGAAGGGGAAATGCCCACCACAATGGCTTTGGAAAACACTGCCCAAATTAAGGATGATAAAAGAGGAATTACAGCAGAAAAAGCCTCAAAAGAATCTTACTGTGGTGGAGCTGTGTAGGTCAGCTCTCCCAGCTCTGCCCCACTGCCTGGCTCTCCAGGCCTGCCTGGAGCCCTGCCCCACTGCCCCAGGCCTTTCTGCCTGTTGGATCTGGGTGTGCATTTTGCCCTCCCCACACCACTCCCTCCTCCCACGGCTCCCATCCAAGCCTAGGACCAGTCCAACCTCATGCCTGGGCTGCTGGCACTGTGTCTCAGGGCTGTCTCTGCTTAGTACAGCGCTGGGGGTGGAAAACAAGGGATGAAGAATTGATTGTGGAGGAAAGAAGTGCTTTGTTGGCCCTGTGAGCCCATCTCCATCCCCTCACGTCTCAGAAACAAGCCTCACTTCTTAACACAAAGGGTGAGGGTCCTGCCAAGGTGGGACAATACATATGTGGAATAAATATGGGGCATTGGAGGGGAACAGCAAACATCTCATTTGCTCTCCCATTAGTTATACAAAAATTGTCTACAGCTTCATCTTCTTTCACAGATCCCTCCTTTAAAAAAATCCTCATTGCAAGACAGGGACAGCAGGGGCATTTTGAAGCCACAACCAGTCTCACGGTGATACTCAATGCAGGCTGGTAAATCACTGGAAGACTCTGCTTCTGCTCGATGTGGTCCCCATCACACAACACGGAGTATGGAAACATTGCAGAAGCTGATGGCAGCAGTCAGCATCACTGCTCGCCATCCATGTACCAGTCCACGTCCTCCTAAAGCAGCTTTCAGACAGTCCTACTTCCACTCCAAAGCACAGCCAGCGAGGCCCCAGAAACAGCTACTCAAGAAAAAACTTTTTTTAAAAACACAGATATTTCAGAGTGATTAAATACAGCTGGAAGTACCAGCCACCTCCTTGCACTAGCATCTTTCCAGGCTGCCAAACCTACCATGGGCCCTGCTACAGCAATTTTGCAGGCCTAGAGAACATAAACAAAGAAGTGGCCAGTAAGCCACCATTCTAGAAACTCAACAGAAATCTCTGCTTCCAGATTGCCATTTCCATCTTCTTCCTCGTTCTCCTGATGCTGGCAGCCTGGTGCAGGACCCTCCAGCATTTTAAAGAGCAAAGTCCAATCACAGCTGCATGCTGACCAGCTGTGACTTAACTGCTCAGCCAGGAGCAAGGCAAGATCAAAGATCCTATATGGCCACAAAACTGGAGTTCACGTGGACTGTGCCATCCATAGCATCCTGGACCCCAACAGGGGATACAAGCACAAGGCTATAACTTCACTAGTACACCAAATTCAAGTCTTCCATCAGTGCTATTGCTCTCCTTCCCTTGTCTTCATCTGCAGTATCTCAAAGGCCTAAAAATACTTGTTACTACTTAACAATTCATCAATTCTTCAGAGAGCTACTTAGGATTAAATAAAAAAAGCTTTTAGTGGATGAGACTAGCAGGGCTCCAAATGAGAGCACTGAGATCTATCTAGCGTAAGTGACACCATTCAGTTTCAAGCAAGGAGTAAAACATAGCTAAAACAAGTCTGAATGAAAGCTGTGTCTTTTATCTGAGAAAAACAAACAAGCGAATTACACAGAAAGAAAAACCACCACAATCTCTTATGAACTGATAAAATATTAGATAGGCTGATGCATTTCTAGCTTACATAGAAAAAACAGAGTATCCTTAGTGTTTAGCTTCTTCCTAATTCTGGGATACACTTTTTGGTGGCAAGCCTGGGTTTCACCTGAAGGTAAAGCAAAAAGGAACATAAAAAATCGAATGTAAATGACAGCTGAAGAGCAGCCATCTGTGTGGGTGTTTCTCTTTCCAAAGCAAACTCAAAGTGAAAAGGGTTTTCCAACAAGTCAACCAAGGAAATGGAAGCTTCATTAAGAGTTGCAGTGGAATCTGCGTCGAGAATATGCTTCATGCTGCTGCCCACTGCCAGCAACCGTCCTGGATGCCCAGATGTCTGCTGTCCCTTGGCTTTCCTTGTAAAAGCTGGAGTGAAAGCTGCTGGGATGAATGCGGTGCGTGGCAAGTAATTACAGAGCAAAGTAGAACAGAACAACCTCAAGGGATAAGCATCAATTACAGGTTCCAAATGCTGACCCTCCATGAGATCTCAGCATGTGAAAGCAAATTGAGGGACACTTCATTTGGTGCTGTCACACTCCAAGAACCAGGTAAGCAAGAACTTTGAGATGCCCAAGGAACAGATCTGCATGCCATAACTGCTCATCTGAGCTAAACAGAGATTTTTAGAAAAGGTGACCTGAGACTTGCAGCAGTCAGCTCCATTTGTCACTGCAGGTAATCCAGAGAAAGCTTTCCCACCCCTGCACCTTGCTTCTCGCCCATCAGGCTACCTGGGGCTGGAGGCTGCCAGCCAAGTGAACCTCTCAGCCCATTTCTCAGCATGTTTGAAAGACACAAAGTCAGGCTCTAACAGACACAGTCTTGAATTGGGCTGCTCAGCTTCACCCAGCTCCTTGCATGCAGCTCCTCTAATGCTGCCAGAGACGAAGTATTTGCTTGGACATAAGCAGTTTGGATGCATCTTTGGGCCAACCAGGACAACTAACTTCACGGCATCTTTGCCAGCAGATTACAATATATACCCACCTACTTTAACCATAGTTCAACAGTATCAGCAAAAATTCACTGATAGGAGAAATATTTTCCTACCAGAGCACTCCAAGCTTGAGGTGGACACCTCCTCCTCCTCCAAGCGCTTACGTGCTGAAGCAAAACTCTCCTTGCTTTCACCCAACACTCAGAAGAAAAGCTGACCCAGGGATGCCCTGAGATTCACACTCATTTCATAAACAAGACACTGTAAAAGGAAACTGAGCTGAATATTCACAGTCTTAAGAACATTTGAAGTAGTGACTGGCTTTCCTAGTGTATCAGGGTTCTTTCTTCCAGACTCTGAGGTGAAGAGACAGAGAAGAACTAATAACATTAAGAATTCCTCTCAAATAACTAGCAATACAAGGGGGGAAAACCCAAACCTGCAATAAACAACCATCCACAAACTTTCCCTAAGGAAAAGCTTCAAACTTATGAAACCTCTGTCAAGTCATTGGAGCATGGCAAGCACCAGGCCAATCGTTGCAGCAATGCTGGGACACACACAAGATATTCTGCATCCCTCATGAGCATGAGTTTGCAAAGAGGTTCACAACGAGGAAACCCCAAGGAATCAGGGAAAACTAAATCCTAATTTTCCAGCTGACACAGACGGGTTTTTGAACACAAATAACAGGTCTTAGAAAAACAGAACCCACCAAGAGAAAAAAGTTGTTCTGCCACTTCATTTTCTCAGAGTTTTCTCAGGAACCTCAGCAGGAAATGGCAGAGACTTCCCCTACTGCATGGATTCTTTTATAAGGTTAAACTGGATTAATTCCTCAAGGGAAGATTACTGCCCTAGGCAGTTGATGGGTGCTCTTACCTTGATTCTCATGGTGCTTCTACCTCAGTGACTGAAACAGCACTTAAAAGTTTCAGCCCTAATTCTTTCACAAAAAAAACATGTATCTGTTACCTATAGGCAACATATGCTCACTTCAGACCAAATGCAGATGCACCCAAAATCCTAGTGCTACTTCCCTTCTTCCTTCTGGTTTCCATACATTCAGAAGAAAACTGAGACTCAAAATTTTCTCCTTGTTTTCTTAATGGGACTGTGACAAAGCTGCTGTAGAATTGCCTGCTATTGGAGGAAAAAGAAGGATAAAGCAAACTGCAGGACTTCACCTGCAGCAGCAAAAAAACAAATCATTTATGTGCCCACATATGGAGCCAAGCCTCATTTGTCAGAGGAGTAAGTATCAAAGGCTTTGAACACAGTCATCCACTCCTGGTGTCATCCTTAGATGTGTGGTGTTAGCAGCATTAACAGATAATAGTAACAAAAACGCCTCTGTAAAAGGAGCAGTGGAAATGTCAGAGAAGATATAAGATCAAGAGGGAAAGACCTTTGCACCTCTTAAAAGTAGTTATTTTCTGTGAGAAGCCAGTTCCAGACCCAGAATGGCTATGAGCCGCTGATGAAAGCAATGAGGCATATGATAACTGTTTGTCCCTGGAGCAGCAACTAGGAAGAAGAGGAGATGGCTGCAACACTGCCCTAGGACATCCCACACATCGTTCTGTTTCTGTCAAGGTGTCTAACAAGGGCACTCAAACACAGGGATGGTAGTACTTGTATTATCCCAGCGCTCAATCCTCAGCGATCATCCAGTTGCCCCAAGCACGGGCCCGAGAGGACAGTGCAGTGCATTACATGGACACACGCTGCCCGTGCATGCTGTGGTTACAGTGGATTCACCAACTCACTGCTCAGGGTCAGGCCAAAAGGTTGGCTACATTGAACAGTTCAGTTGATCCTAAACACTGGTTGCCATCGACCCACTGCTGGTTAACCTCCATGGCAGCTGTTGCAAGAAAAAACAAGAGCATCCGAGATTGAATTACCCACTGCAGCAAGTGCAACACTGTACTCAACTTGCATTACGCATACTTAGGCTCTCACAAGAACATCTCAAGCTGTTTTTTCAAGTCAGCATTTTGCTTTTTCTTTAGCTAATGTGACATTTCCTCTCCCTTCCCCAGTATTTGTTGAAATAATTTCTTTTACAAACTGCACTGCAAATGCTGAACTTTTGCCAGTTAGACAGGGAAAGCCTTGACTAAAAATAAACCAAGCTTCAGAAAATAGGTCCCTTCCCAGTGAAGTAGTGGGTAATGCATACAAACAGACCTGCCAGGAGAACACACAACCTCTACATTTGCATGAGCTCAACAGCCAGCCAGCCACAAATACTGTAACTTGCCCCATCCCCAAACAAAAAAGCAGGGGGCAGGTGGGAAGAAGAGAGGTAGGGTTGAGGGAGAGGCAGGGATGAGGGTGCTGGGGTAAATCAAGTTTCCATCTGTCTTGACAGGAAGAAGCGTCCAACCACCACCACCACCTTCCTGCACCTCCTGTGAACTGAACTGTTCATGATCTGTATGGGAGGAGGAGGATGCCACACCACTCCCTACACGGCCACCACGGGAGGAGAAATCCTATTACAGGAAATTCACTGCAATTCAAGCACGTAAGAGAAAGACTTGGGCTTTTTCCACCTGAATCACCAGGAGTCTGAGGCATTGACTCAGTGCTACCTCCCTCTGACTCAGACACACCTGTGACAGCTTGCTAGCAAATGCAGGCACTCCTACCTTTGCTATTCCCCTGCTCGTTATAGTCTCTTCTTTAGGAAGAGGCCTTTTATGCTAGAAAATTTATTTCAGCAAAGGAAAGCACAAGAAAGCTAGAATGGGAAGCACAGGCAGAGCTCTACTTACCAGCCCTGCCCTAAGCTTCAAAGCAGAGTGCGTGTCTGCTGGCAGTGTGATAAACCCTGGGACACACAGAGGTGGAAACAGCTGCACCCCAACTCCTGCTCCTGTGGCGTGCTCGCTGCACTGCCCAGGCAGTCCCAGAACAACCAGGTTTTCCAGAAAGATGGCTTTCCATAATGAATCCACTTCACTTTTTTAGGGATCAAGAAAGCTTCATGCAGCGAGTCACAGTTACTTCATCCTACAATGAAATGGAGGTTCAGGCAGGCCAAATGCACGGCAGTGTCATTTTGGGATGAGAGCCATCAGGATAGACATTTTCAGAAGGAAGGAGCTTCTTTTGCTCTGTAAGCTCTTACGGCAAGGTGAAGGCTCAAGCTTGGCATGGCAGGACAACCCCTCCTTGCCCATCAACGCTCATGAGGCAGCATCCTGCTTTTTTGAGTTCCCTGCAGCAACCACAAATGGCAAAATATTCCACTCTGACTCCAGTGGTTGCACTGCACACCTCTGGTGAACTGGGAACATAATTCCAGTCATTAAAAACGTAGCCTGCAACCCAGCTGTATATTTTCCTCTCCACAAAATAAAGCAGGAATTGAAATCAAGGTGCAAGTAAACCTGCTGGGGCATCACTGAAAGCATGTTTGGCATCTCGATGACTACAACTGCCTCAAACTAATACACTCATGATGCCAAAAGTTGCAGAGAGCACAGATGAGAATTTTCAGTTGAGCACTGATGCCTTAAAGCAATAAGTACATCCAGTAAACTCAGGCAAAAGGACGCACTGAACAGCGCAGTGAAGCACTACTCCTTCAGTGGCAGAGCAGAACAGTAATTATCCAGGAAGGAATAAGCTGCTACAGGCTGTTCTTGCTGTACATCAAGCAAACAACAGCAGATTTGTTTGTGGTTGGATACCAACATGCAAACTGCTTCCTCCACCCCTCCTCAGGACAGCGGGCAGACAGATGATTTAAGGGAGCTACCAAAGACCAGGAAAACAGGAGGGCACAAAGGCGGCACGTGCAGCCGCCAGCTCAACCAGGATTCCCCAGCTGCTGCTCAGGGAAGGAAAAGGCTGTGCCTGCCTTAGTGAGGAGCGTGGCTTCCCAGAAGCTGCTCTGCAGCAATGCTGTATTTTCCAATGCTTTCCTCAAAGGGCTGTCAGTAAGGCAAAGTGCAAACATTACCTTCTGCCTGGATGTTTTCACAACATATCTGGATGGAAAAAAAAGCTGTTCACTGCAGAGCAGTCTCTCTCACAGTATGCCAGTCTTCACCCATAAGGCAAACCCTCCAGCACTTCACTCGTGGACACGCACCGACTCTCTTGCCCTCATCAAGAGCATGGCAAACATACCTGTTCAGAGCAATAACTTCTCTATGGCATCGACAAGGAGCCAGAACATGATCCACATTGACATCCAGGAACTGGTAAATCCTATAGGCATCAGTGAGAACAGTAATTAGTGACATCAACAGGAGCTGTCTGGTGAAAGGAAAGGGTGCCAAGGCAACCTCACCAGAGACAGGAGGGTGTTAGATCCCTGCCCTGAACCCACTGCTGCCTAAACCTGGCACCACAGTGACGGTAACCCCATCTGTTCCATAGCACTTGTGCAATTTCTTCTAATTTGCAGAGCAGATGAATCCCATCTGATGTCAGAGCCAGCCTGCTTCCATTTTTTCATTATTATTATTGATTCCTTACTATGGTTTCACAACATAAATGGGTTTATATTTCCCACTGATCACTTTATAAAGTTTTCATACACTAGTCACACAAAAGGCATCTAGCAGCACTGAGCAAAAGCTGTGACAGAAGTCACAGAAAGACTTTGCTGCAGGCATGAGAAGAGGCATCAGAAAAAAAAGATGTTTTATTGGAAACAATTCTCGACAGCCATAAGGAGATGTTTTTCTAACAATATAACTGGAGCAAAGGTCACCACATCTAGTATGGTTTTACTTCTGCTCTGTTCATGCAATGGTTCTGGGATAGTGACAAATCAAGTGGATGAACAGCCACCCCCAAGCATGCTGTAATGGAGAGAGGACTTGGAAGCAGGGGGAGGCAAGGAAACAAGGTGAGACAACTACTCCAGTCAAAGCACCAAACCCTCAAAAGGAAGGTACAGGATCAGCCCAACAACATCTCACATACTTCCTGACAATGGGACCTTGTTATGAACTGCAAGGAAACTTATTAATGCAGCTCATTGGTTTACCTTGGACTGAGGAAAAGAGACTTGCTTGTTTTCCCTTGTCTCTGTGGGTGACTCTCCCATGTCAGCCATTGCCAACCAGTATTCAAAGAACTGAGAAAAATCATAATCCATTCAGCCTCTCATTTTCCCTTTTCTGCCATTATGGGAAGGCTGAAGGCATTTTTAAGGATGAAAACAAAGCTGAAGACCACGAGACCACAGCACAGACCTTGGACTCCAACCTCAAGTGTATATTTTCCATCACCACTGCTCTCCCTGTTGCTTTACATTACCGGTTTAGCTAAAACACAAAAGTTATTTACTTCTGTTATGTATCTCCAGGCGGGTCTTCTTTTTTTCCTTCATTTGGAATTACTAAGTGAACACTGTTCTGCAGTGGAACATAAAGTCTCTACAAAGACAAAAACAACACCACAAATCCAACCTGCCCAACAATCTTCAGTGGCAGCTTATTCAGAGAAGCACAGAAAGAAAACTTTCTTCCTCAGTCAAGGAAACTCATACCTTAGCTTCACATAGCTTAAAGCTGAAGGGATTTAAGCTACTATGACAACATTGCAGAAACATCACTAGCAAAGCTCAGGCCCCTGTCTCCCAGTACTGCTGAGCAAGGCAAACAGCAATGATTGTCAATTCTCTAAGTGCTGTTGGTTGCTGGATTTAATCAAAGCCATATGAAGGTGGCCTGGCATGCCCTCCAAAGCAACTGCAGCTCTCCAAGTGTTCTGTCCTGCAGCAGCTTGGTAACACAGCTGAGTGCCAGGGAATCAGCCCTACCTTCCCAAACTCTCTTCTCTCAGTGCTCAGTGGCACCACTTGCCCAAGGGCTGCTCCTCCCTGGAGACAGGACAATGCTGTGGGCTGCGCAGAGGGTGGATGACACACTCATGCCAACAAAGCTACTCTGCTGCCTTCATGCAGCTCCATCTTGTCCACCAAAATATGTATTTCTTGGTGTCACCACCCCAGCAACCTCCTTCTGTACCTGACCTTGAAAAGTGGCATCGCCAAGAGAGCAGGGACATGACCTTGGGGCACTGTGCAGCTTGGCTAATGCCCCTGCCACAAGCAGATACATCCACCACAACATAAACCTCTTCTTTGAAGCCTAAAGAGAAGGGATGGGGTATTTCTTGTCAGTTCTGAGAAATAAGGACATTTTCTTTAAGAGGTTTATGCTAATTTTCTCCTCCTTCTCCTGTGATGATCTTGTAACACTAGCAATTTCAAGTTGGAGTGAAGAGTCCCAGCCTGTGATGAGCAAGGCTGAGCGTCTGCGCTGTTTGCAGCAGCAACAACCCGCCTTGAAACAAGTACACGTGACAAACTCCTTAGATGCAGCTAGCAAGTCAGGACAGCCATCAAAAACACACTGTCAACACACCTGAGGAAATCAGGACAATAACATACTTGCAACAGGCACCTAACACAAGGGCTTTTCAGCTTGAGATGAGTCAGATAAAAACGTGCAACAAGTTAGGCAGGAAGACAAGCCTACGCCTACCCTTATAGCTAGAGAACAGAACAGCAGGATTTGTCCTGCTCTCTCCCAGTCAGGCACTAGCACATTAGGCACTGGTCTGCAGCATATTTAAGCAGAGAAATCATAGAATCTGAGAGTAATTTGGATTGGAAGGGACCTTAAAGGTCATCTCATTCCAACTCCCTGCCATGGTCAGGGACACCTTCCACTATACCAGGTTGCTCCAAACCTCACCCAATCTGGCCCTGAACACTTCCAAGAATGGAGCAGCCACAATCTCTCTGGACAACCTGTTCCAGGGCCTCATCGCCTTCATTGTATAAAATTTCTCCATTATTTTCAATCTAATGTTTTCCTTGATACGCTCATCTGAAGATTTCATGTGAAAGCTGTGCTCCAGTTGTGGGAGCAACTATCGTTTGCCCAATCCAACTGGAAGCCATTCCAGAAAGAAGAAAATAAAGGGGAAGGATTTCTGCCAGGAAAACGGCCTGAGATCAGCTAGAGCTGATGGGAAGCATGACCTCAGAAAGATGGCACAGTGATGTATCTGGAAATCTAGATGAAGCTTTCACACTATGATGCTTCAGCCCATCATAGTCTTGTCTTTGCACAGGCTTAAGTCACTTATAAACAATTTTAACAGCTGCATTCACTGCTGAACGTGTCCAAACACGCCCTTTTCTAAAGATCCACCCAAAACAGTCTGGTGAAGTGCTACCTGAGGGTTTCAAACCAGGCTGATTTACCCAAACAGCAACAAGCCATGGCTATGTGAGCACACAGCTTATCAATCAGTAGTAGTAAAATAAAATTTCTACAAGAGATTTGGGGATTTTTGTGTGTGTGTGTGTTTTGCCACAGCTGAAAGGTGTTCTCAAATGGTTTTCAGGAGAAGAGGAGAAAGGACAAGCATATGCAGAGGATCTAGCTAAAGCTCTTAAGCAAAGAAGACAACAGGATGCTGAAAATAAATACACAAAGCCCTAAAGTTCAAATTGATCTGGACATTTCTGAGACTGTCACGACAGCTCATAGAAGCGGGTTTCCAATTTCTTGCAGAGAAACCTTGCAAAATAAGGATAGAAAAACAGAAGCACAGGCTCAAACTCTAAGCCATCCCTTCTCCCCGAGGTCATCTGAGCCCCCTCTATCTCCAATCCCTCTTCTCCTCCAGTGCACGGGTGAATGGAGGGAGTCTCATCAAAGCCAGGCACAGGGAAAAGCTGCCAGCAGAAGCCTTCACAGCCTGGCCAGCCACCTCACCTCCAAAACTGGCAAGGGCATGATCCCCACCTAAAAAAAGTACATGCTACAAAGCTGGGCTGAGTGGAGGGAGCTCACGCACCAGCATCCCTGGAGGTACCATCCAATCATCCCAGCAGCTGAAGCTCCTCCACTCCAAGTCCTTACACAGGTGAAGGAGCTAGAGCTAATCCTCCCTTGTTTTTCAAAGTTTTCACAGCATTAGTCACACTGGCTCCTCAGGAAACAGCCTCAGGGCCCACAGGCAAGCCCTGCCTGTGATCGCTGTGTGCTCGCACTGAAACCACCAACTCCGACAGCTCTGACAGGAATAGACTAGCACAGTCAAAACCTCACATTCAAGCCTCCTTTAAACACCCTTCACAGAAACACCCAGAGCTGCTCTTCCAGTTAATGCAGGGTTTTTTCCCCACTAAAAGAAAGCACAAAGCTACTCAAATTGAGTTTCCATGGTATTAAAGTCAGTTAATCAGTCATACATTTTCAACTGCCCCATTCTCAGTTTTCGTGATAACTATTACCATGAAGAGCACATGCACATCCCAGAAATACCCCAAAGCATCCTTCAGAAAATCATGGACTTCATGACAAAACTCAAACTATCACTTCTGCTGAAATTAATTTTAAAGAAAAAAATCAAAACACGAAGGATTAATTTAGGCCATTTTTTTTACAGAGCAGAGTGAAAAATCAGCTGCAACTAGCTGATGCCAGGCAGCACACTAAAGCATGTGACTTTTCGGGGACCTTTCATTTACCTGCATGCCACCTCCTGGCAGCAGGGACTTGGGGCAGACCACTGCTCCTCTGCCTGCAGGAAAAAGCAGCTCATCACACTCACCTCCAATAACAGATGGAAGCAATGCCCATGCTGCCAAAGCAATCATGCACCTCCCCAGAGGTCTCCAGGCCTCTCCCCGCCAGTTTTGCAGCAACAGAAGGAAATCTCTCTGCAACAAAGCTTTGTAAGCAGACATCTGCAGGAGGAGCAACCTCCGGTGCACAGCTTCTTTTGCTCATTTCCTAATGTAATTCCTTCAAATCAAACAAGAAGAGCTAAATTCATGTTCTGTCAGCTCAAGCAGGGTAGCAGCTAATCCAATCTTTTCATTTCAAAGCCTGCCACTTCCCCCAGTTGGAGAACACAAACTGGCAGCACTGTTTTGAGATACAAACTAAAGACTACGGATGTGTTTCCCGGCCAAGACCTAGTGGGGCAAACACAACTTCTACCCAGCCTCTCTGGGGATGGACTTCTCTGTCCATCCCGCTTCTCCAGTGCTGGATCCAGCAGCCTGCAGGAGGGAACTGCTTAATCCCCCACAGACTGAATAGCTTTGTCAGTGGAGATCCAGCTGACACTCATGCCCAAGGCAAAAAAGCTGTAAGGGAAGAGACACCCCCCCCCCCCCGCCCCCCCCACCCCCCCCCCCCGCCAAAACACCACCCAACAAACCCCCCCCCCCCCCCCCCCCCCCCCCCGTAAAATTCTAACAGATGATTAAGTAAACTATTTCCTTAGACACGCTGTCAACAGTCCACTACTGCTAAAGAGGGTGACAGACGAGAGGCTGCCCTGTCTCCCTCCTGTTCCCTCCAATCTGCGCTGGTAGGAAAAACTCTGGCTGCCACTGAGCCTCTGCCCAGCACTGGAGTGAGCACTGGTGCAGGAGAGTGCAACGCTGCAGGAAAGAACAATGCTGCAGGAAAGAAACCTCCCCACGCTCTCACCAGTCTGCAAAAGGCCAGAATGAGGCGATTTACAGACAGAGCTGAAAGCAACACACATTTGCAGAGCTGAGACCGCCCCTTGTCTCAATACATGCATCGTGCAAATTTTTTCCACACAAACCACATTAGAGCATCCTGCTTTAAGAGGCAGCTAATCACATTTTAAACACGTCATCTGGAAACAATTCAATGCAAAACATTCAATGCTTCCTGTATTTTAGAGCCTATTGGTTTTCTCAGCTGTGTGTTATATATTCCCTCTTCCCACTCCTAATTCAACTTCAAATGTGACCCAATTTATCTCATGGCATCTTTCTCTCACAGTATGGGAAATCCTGAGCAGCCTCCAGACAGATCTCTTCACCAAGCAGAGGTATCAAAGCACCACCATTGGGTCACCCCTCAAACACCACAAAGCTGAGCACCCTCAAAAACTCAGAGAGGACCCAGAAGAGCCATCTCCTTGATACTGCAACATAAGTTAATGCTAAGTCCAGTTGCTTGTGGCTTTTCAACAGGCACCTTGTCAGTGTCCAGCATTGAGGCAATACCATTCAACGAGTGTCATATCACCCAAGGTCTCTCTAGAACTGCCCAAGCATGCTCAGCTTGAGACATGCATAGCCTCACATGGAATTTATACTCTAAGCTCAAGACAGTCAGAAGTACTGTGTTATCAGGCTCAATTTGCTCAGCCTCTAGAGATTGAGTGCAAACAGCTAAGTGATGGTCCTACCAGCCCTTTCTCCTAGGGAATGGTGCCCACAGCAGCTCAGGCCCTCCCTCCTGGTCCACTATGCAGCAAACCAGATGAGGATGCAGATGTGGCTCAAAAGTACTTTAGTAAAGAGCAAATTCAGTGCCAGGATGCCCAGACTGCTTTAGCAAGATGGGAAGAAGGTGGCTCACCTAGGCCCGAAGAGCCATTCAGCAAATCAAGGCTTAGCAGATCAGTACAGCTTTCCCTTTGAAACTCATGCAGAAAGTCAGGAGGAAGCAGTAATGCTTTGAAACAATTTCAATAACTTTACTTGGTTACCACCACAATCACAGCAATAGCACATGCAGCACTTCTGACCTGCTTTATTACCGCACAGAGGAAATGAACACATTACCTCCTCCCTGATAAGTGCCCTTCATTCAGACAATGATGCTCTCAAGACCAGTTTTGACTCACAGAACTAAGCAGGGAGGGAAGAGAGAAACAGTCAGGCCACCACAGATGTTTTTCAAGAAACTGAATTCCTAAACATTCAGGTTGTTTCCTCACCTGCTCCCTCCTCCTCCTCTACTCTGTATAAAGGTTTGACAAGAAACATACAAATCACTATCCGTGCAACTTTGCTCTGCTCAAGCCCAAATCAGATTCAGAGCTACAAAAAGCAGGAAAGGACACACTCAAAAACCCTATATTGGGAAAAGAAAATCATGCCACTAGCTACAATGCAAATGGGGGAAGTTTAAAAAAAGAAAAAAAGCAATTGCAGCAGGTCAGACTGACACCAGCATCCCCCAACATCCTGCCACCGCAGTGCTGAGCACACACGTGGATGTCGCACAAAGCAAGCGCCAGGCGGCTGTTCGCAGCACGGCCTCCATGCGCTGGGCAGCGCTGGCAGCCGGGGAAAGGCATGTCAAGTGTGACCCTCACTGATTAGGAAACAGAACTGAAGAGAAGGGCAGGCAGGAGGTTTGAAAACTCGAGCCAAGTAGCGAGTCTCAATGAGATCCCCTTGATTTCTGGCAAGCAAGCTGTCTCAGAGAGTGATTGTGTGTGTAAAGAAGCCTGCACAGCTGCTCCAAAGAAAAGTGAGCTGCATGAGCAAGCCGTGGATTTTGGTTGGCTGTCCCAGCTGCTGCTAGATCACAGAATCCTAGAATGGTTGGGGTCAGAAGAGACTTCTAGATATCATCCAGTCCAACCCCCTGCTAAAGCAGGTTCACCTCCATCAGGTCACACAGCAACATGGAAACCTCCAGAGAAGGAGACTCCACACCCTCCCTGGGCAGCCTGTGCCAGGGCTCCCTCACCTGAACACCAAAGAACTTTCTCCTCATGTTCCAGTGGAATTTCCTGTGTTCCAGCTTGTGCCTGTTACCTCTTGTCAATGGGCACTACAGAAAAAAGACTGGCCCTATCCTCTCAACATCCACCCTTTAGGTATTTATAAATGTTGATAACGGCCCCTCTCAATCATCTCCAGGCTAAACAGTCCCAGATCGCAGTTACTCCTCATAAGAATGATGCTCCAGTCTTCTAATCATCTTGGTAGCTCTCCGCTGGACTCTCTCCTGAAGTTCTCTATCACTCTTAAACTGGGAAGGCCAGAACTTGACACAAAACTCCAGATGCGTCTTTACCAGGGCAGAGTAGAGGGGGAGGATAACCTCTCTTGACCTGCTGGGCACATTCTTCCTCATGCCTGAGGGGTGACTTCATTAATGTTTACAAATATGTAAAGGGCGGGTGTCAAGAGGATGGAGCCAGGCTGTTCTCAGCGATGTCCGATGATAAGACAAGGGGTAACAAGTATAAGCTGGAACGTAAAAGGTTCCAAAGAAATACAAGGAAGAATTTCTTCACTGTGAGGGTGACAGGGCACTGGAACAGGCTGCCCAGATAGGTTGTTGAGTCTCCTTCTCTGTAGACATTCAAAACCCACTTGGATGAGTTCCTGTGTGACCTACTCTAGGTGGCCCTGCTCTGGCAGAGGGAGTTGGACTAGATGATCTTTCGAGGTCCCTTCCAACCCTTAAGATTCTATGCTGTCCAGGATGCCACTGGCCTTGGCCACAAGAGTATGAGGTCATCAGCAAAGCCTGCACCCCACTTTGTTGAACAAGCAAATCTCCCTCACATGTCTTGCAGCAGAAAAGGCATCGGTGGGCTGCTGAATACACCAACAACCAGGCATTTCTGAGCTAGCTGGCTTCAATTCCGCTGTCAAGATGTTAGCAGAGCCCCAAGTCCTAAGGAGATCAGATTTGTACGGATGGCCACTCGGGCAGAGCTGGCATGATGGGGGCACATCAGGGACTTAGCATTCCCAGCACCTGCTTCCTCCTCATGAATCTTCCCCTCCTCCCTGGAAGTAGCTTCCTGAAAGGAAAATCCTTCTTCAAAGGTGAGAGGAAGTACCTTGTTTGTTTGGGTTTTGGGTTACCACAACACCAGGGCTCATTGTCTCTTGTGAGCTCCCACCCAGCCACACACAACTGCTCAACAGCCGCCTGTAGCACAAGACACTCTTCTGCATAAAGCTGAATGGTGCTGCCTCTGGTGTTTGATTTCCAGGATCTGAGCCACAAGGAGGGCTAAAAATATCCCAATTAACCATTCCTTTTCAATTTAAAACTTGCTGATGGTGCCACGAGGGTATTACACAACTGCAAACAGGAAGACGTGGTCTGCAAAAACAGAAATCAACCTGGGAAAACAGCTGATCAGTAATCTCTGAATTTGAGCATGGACCACACTGTCCAACAATGTGGAGGAGCTCATGCTACTTAAATTGTGGTGGCTAGCCCTGATGTGCTTGCAAGCTTTCTGTTGTGATACACACAAGGTGTCATTCTTGCTCTGCATTGATTATACACAGCAAGCTCACTCTGGCTACACCTCACATAAGCTGTCCCTGGCATCATCTAGCTGCTTAGCTCTGTGCCATCCTGCATGTCAGGAGTTAAGCAGGAAACTTTTATTCCTGGTAAAACACACTGCCAAGAGACAGCAAGGCTCCAAAGCTAAGGATTTCCTCACATGCAGATTCAGCAGCATTTTTTTTTTATCACTGCTCGGTCTTTACACCAAGATCTAGACTTTACATGTCATCTGTGGGTAATACAGGAGCACATTACTCACAGCGGCACGCCTGGGAGAACCAGCAAATCCTCTCCATTTGAGCTCCAATGTTGGCTTTACCCTGGAATTACATTTATCTCTCCAGCACTAGGCTCCCAGTAATGGAATTACCAGGCAGGCTGCTTCAGACTTAACATTTGAGAGAGGCAGGCTGGGATGGCACTGCTCCAGCCTCAACCCGCAAAGCCTCCACTGTTTCTCCATCCTCCAATGAGCTGTTGCCCTAATGAGTCTGACCCCATCACAGAGCCAGAAAAACAAAAGAAACAAACCTGAAGTGTCCGGGGCAATCAACATCTTTCTAAGAAAGCCTCAGCCTCTTGCCAGATCTCTTCCAACCCCAATTTAGCTCTCCTTTGGCACAGAGGAGGGTGGCATGTGCAGGAGCAACCCAGAGTGACACTGAGATGGGAAGCACTGCTGGCAGACACCTCAGGAGGTGAATCTGCACCAATCCCTCCGCAAATATCTGATGCTGCAGGTGTCAAAGCAAACCCACAGCTAAGGAGAGCACCCATCCACCTCAAAAATCATGGAGCAAGCACTCAAGTCTGAACCGTTGTTTCCAAAATACACCCTGCTACATAAAATGAGGAGGTTTATGGCAGCAAACCAGCCAAGGTTGATAACCTCAGCGTGGTAGATTGTCTTGCCCCTGCTAGAGAACTGCCTTCCACTACACAGCAGCTCTCACACTGCCATGGTGAGCAAGCTGCAGCATGGCACAAATCAGGCCCTTAAACCACCCCCACGCTGCTCAACAAAATGGACAGCTGGGAGTGCCATGGGCTGCCGGAAACTAGTGGCAAGCAACCCACTGCAACGCTCAGTCAACAGCACAGTGACTGCAGCATCTCTTGAGGGCTGCTCTTTGAACAGAGCAGCTGTAGGTTTGGATAGGTGGGGTTTTTTTCCAGTTACCTCTGAAGGGGCTGCTCTGTGCTTGGTAGGGAGGGAGTACAAGGAGAAAAGGGAGATTCACTGGCACTTGCCTCAGGTATGGAGACCAAGGTGCACAGCACTGCCAAAGCCAAGTAAAAGACAGTAAGGGGCAAAGCTTCTTTGCAGAACATAGACATGCCCTTACGACAGCTTGAGATGTGGGAGCTGAATTACTCTCTCCCGTAATTAAAAAGCAGGAGGGAAAGCACAGGAATCACTCTAATAGACTGAGTTTCAAAGTCGATCTCAACACACGCTCTTCCATGTGAGTTTGATTCTTAAAAAAAAACCGCCAGTTTTTGCTGTGAGAAAAGATCCTGCACAACCCTATTATTAAACCAGGCCAGGAACCAATAAGGGAGAGTATGTCAGGGGCTGACAAGGCAAGGCAGAAAGCAGTCTCTTTCCCCCCGCCTCTGTGTCTGCTCTGCCAGTTGCTCTCAGCAAAACGTCGATTCAGGGAGGCAGCCTGCCCTGTGACAGGAAAAACACATGTAACACCCAGGTGGTGAAACCTCACATCTGAAAGCCTCTATGCAAAACGCAGCTGAAACTTTTTTTTGCAAAACCAAACTAGTGAAAACGCTGCCGCTTGCATTGAAGATGAGATTCACCAAGCAGTGGATACTCTCAAGCAGCTCTCTATTTTCTGCATATCAAAAAACCACAAGTGTATCTGGACAAGACTACAGCAGCCTGCTGCACAGGAGGACATCGGGGAAAAAAAAGTGACACTTGTGCAATGCTCTTCAGCCTGGCACTCGGTGGAACAGCTTAGCTGAGAAAACAACTAAACGACTTTCTTTTTAAAACAACGACAAAGGTAAGGAGCCGTCAGAATTATGAGTCAAGCTCCAAGATAAGAAATGATACTGCTGGATGGGTGCGGCTGCCTGCTCGTTTGGTCGCTGTTGGGCTTTTTTTAAAGATAAACACATCTTTCAGAACACGCTTGCTGGCCCATCTTCCCTCTGCTGAAGAAAACCCCAAACCCAAAAGCCAAGAAGGAGGCTCAAAACCGTGAAAATTATAAAAGAAAGGCAGGACAGTTTCCCAAGAGCTGAGAGCATGCTTCACGGGCTTTTTAAAGTAAGATGCAACATGTCAGTGGGTTGAAAAGGACAAAAGAGAAGTAAATGTAAAATTCTGAGTAGTCTGATAAAATCTTATTCAGAGAAACTATTCAACAAACTCTGAAAGAGGCAGAGTCGTTCAGAGACTGGAATCTCTGAAGGAAAAGCTGTTGATACACAGGAGTATCCCATAAAAATTCAGAGTCTGTAGTAGATTAGCTCAGCAAATGCCTCAGTGGAAAAAGAAGTAAACCATACATCAGAGGAAGGAGTAAGGCCTTAGGAAGGGTGTAAAATTGAGCAGAGCAGTTTTGAATCCAATACCACAATGGCTTGAACAGAGATGAGGCAGAGGCACAAAAGTACTGCAGCAAAGCAGAGTAAACCACCCAGGAGCTCGACAGAGCAAAAGGTCCCGTTGCTTTCCCCAACTTTGCTGCTGCTCAGTGAACAGCAGCAGCTTGAGGCCAGGCCCTGCTGCCTGCAGCCCTGCCAGCTCAGCCCAGGACTCTGCTGCTCGCCAAACAGCAAGGTGTTAAGCAGCCACCACTGAGGTTATACAACAGAAGTGATTTTGTAATCCCTTTGGTTTAGAGAGTAGTTTGCATTGGCCTTCACCACTGTTCAGCTTTGCCTTTTCTTATTCAAGAATGTCAGAGGGGAAGAAAAGTGACTAAGCAGATGGCAAGCTGTTTAATCGAATGACAGCTTTTTAACTAAACTGGATAACACTACTGATGAGTGCAGCTTTAAATCAAAGCATCAAGCCCACGGATAGCTTCCTCTTCCTCAGCACAGCACTGGCAGAGGAAGGTCCTGACACTCTCACTCGCTTCGCTACGCGTGCCCTGATCAAGCACATAGCTTTTTCCTGATAAAACCTGGGCACCAAATCCCAGCTGGTCCATGCAGCTCCCCAGAAGGATCCAGCACATGCCCTCATCTGCCATTCCAACAGGTGCCCAAAGGCTCCTGCTCCAGACACAGCATCTCCTTCCTTGTCCAGCAAGGAGATTTTGTCCTTAAGTCTACTTCAGTTGCAGCTCAAGAGCAATTGGAGCCATTTCTTGAGGGAAAAGACCTCACAGCGACAGATTCCACTTTCTTGGGTGTTGTTTTTAAAGGAGGTATCATAAGGCAAAGTGGGGATGGTGAGGGGTGGCTACTGCAAGCTGCAGGTTTGCTAATTCAGGCACTTGAGCTGCCACATCTCTAACTGCCCCTGCCACCCGCAGGGATCAAACCTGGCCATCTCACCAGCACTGCCAGCTATGTCCCACGACGCAGGCAGGTATTTGGGGAGCTTCCCTGGCAGCCCACCGTGCACCCTAGCCATACCTGTGCCCCACTGTGCATCCCCAGGGAGCAGCAGAGACGGGGAGGGTATGTGTCGGCCCACCACCTTGTCCCCTTGCCAAGAAGCGTGCCTGGCTGCCAAAAAGGCCTCTTCTACCATAACGACCGAGGTCATCACGGGCAGCTCCTGCACCGCTTCATCTGGTGGTGGTTGAGAAAGCACTATTTTTGGCTTGTTTTTTTCGGGGATTGTTCCATTTTTACATCCACGGAAGCCCCAGCACGACTCACTGGACCATCCCACGGGCACATGGGCCATGCTGATCCTCCTCGCAGCCCCCACCGTGGCATACAGCCCTTCGCAACGCTCACCGCCGTGTGCGGAGCCGCTCACCGAACGCGCTCCCGTGCACGACGAGCACACTGTGCCGTTTGCAGTCCTCCTGAAGCCCCCCGTCGCGCAGCCCCTCCGCACACCCGCCGCACCTCCCGCACCCCCGCTCGGGCTGCACACACACGAGGCTCTCGGCAAAGCCCTCGGCGCTGCTGGGCACACGGACCTGTGCGCATCCCCCCCC
>WBNH01003229.1:129217-160639 GCA_013401255.1 Urocolius indicus
CAGCCTGGCTCCGGCCGGCGCCCTCCCGCGCATGCGCGGTGCTGACCCCCGAGTGGGACGTGAGGCCGCCGGCGCCGCGCGGCGTCTCGCGCGAAGAGAATACAAGACTGGCGGCAGGAGAGCCCCGGGGAGCGGGGAATTAGCTCAAATGGTAGAGCGCTCGCTTAGCATGCGAGAGGTAGCGGGATCGATGCCCGCATTCTCCAAGCTTTTTTTTCTTTTTTTTCCCTTGCGGTTTGTTTTCTCTCTCAGCTGCCAGGCCGCGGTGTGAAAATGCCTTATTTTTTTTATTTACTTCCTGAACATAAAGATCCGTTCGCTCAAGCTGTCGCTAAAGGCAAACAAGGGCCTGCCTGCTGCGTGCACAGCAAATAGGGACTTCTGTTAATACTGAACAAGGCCAGCGAGGTCAACAACTGTGAGCTGCACCTACTCCCTCACTTCCCCACAGCACCTGCCCCAGCGCTCTGGGAGCCTCCAATAGAACCAAAACCTTCATTTGTCTTGAATACATTTGAGAAGGATTAAAAATCCCTTAAGGAGGCATCGATGTATGTGCCACAGAGTCAAAAAACTGACAAGATTCCACACAGTGAATTTACCCAGGTGAAAAGTTTGGGCAAATCTTCAGATTCTGTTATCATCCTACTGCAACAAGCCACAGGGAATAATCAAACGCTTTAAAGAAAAGGAGAGTGGATTTTAAAAACTGAACCTCACACTCAGTTGGTGTTTCCATCTCAGTCAGGAGCTGAACTGGAAACTGAAGGTGGAAGACAATTTTTCACACTTTCTCCAGTTACAGTTGTGAGGAAATGACCTTTCTGACAAATTTCAGTGGCAATGAGTGGAATTCAGCCTTCAAGCTGTTCACAGCTCCCAGCCTACACCAGAGCGCAGTGCAAAACGTCCCGTGCTGAACCCTCATGGTGGGCCTGGGCTCACCTCCTCTGCAGAGCATACAACCAAGCCTGGGGGTGGCTGACGAGGGAAGACATCTGGCCCAGAGCACATGCTCTTAAATCCCCAGGGACTTCCCAGCACGTTCATCAGATCTCCAAGGAGGACCTGGGGCACATCAGAGAGTGCCTTCTCCACTGACCAAATTCTTCTGCAACATCCTCTCCTTAAACTGAATCTTCAGAAAGAGTAAGAAGCCTCAATTGTTAATGTTAGTGGGTTTCCTCTTAAAAGAATAAACCTGGGGAAAGTCTTTGTCTGAATAAATCCCATGGGCAGAGATTTTTGTAGAGCATCACTGTTTAGCTGTGGTCTTTTTGTATACCTATAGCTATGTCATACCCCAGGCTCAAGTCCGCTCTATTTTACTCTTTAACTCCTGCAGGTCTTTGAAAGTCTTTCTAACCCCACTGCCTCTCTTTGTAGGCAGTTTGAATGTTTAAATACTTAATTCCTAATAGCCTCAAAAAGAACTGGCTTGAGGAGGGACGAAGAAGGCTTTTCAAAGTGATTATTTAGCACAAATGTCCATGAATTCTCATGGATAGTCTCATGGAAGCTAAGGAGAGATGTCTCCACTGGCAGCAGACATCCACTAGTCCTTTCCAGAAAACAGCAATGGTAACATGCAAACTGAAGGCTGAGAAACAGATGAGTTGTTGTTGGGTTGTTAGCTTGAATATTTCATCCGTGCCTTTTAAAAATGATTTAAAGGCGGGCTTCTGAGTCCCAGGCAAACTCATGAAATAACCAGCTGTCACTACAAAGGTCTTCAAAGCTTCAACAAATGATTTCAGTCTTCCTGTGCAGCAGGATTTAACAGGAAAGTGAAATCCATCTCAGCCTCCTATTTCAGCAGCTGCTACACAGACGGTGTGAAGAGACCATATCGCGAAATCTATTTGTGTCTATGGTCTGGTCCTCTCTAGTTTTAGCCTCATCTCAACCCTCAACGCCTGCAATATCTTGGTGACCACAAGGATGACAAAAACCCCCAGAGGAGGATCCTAAATCTAGTCAAACTGATGCTGCATCGCCCCCTGCAGATTGGCAGGCACCGACTGCAACGGGCTGAAGCAGAAGATGCCGAAGAAAAGCAGGGCTGGGCAAAAAACTCCCCTGGAGTTTCTTTTTCTGCAGGACAATGCAGTGCAGTGGTTGATTAACGCATCTGGAAAGGCCCATTTTCTCGGGGGTCCATTTTCACTGACCCCACAGTGAAAGACTGTACATGCAGGGATAAACTTGAGTGCACACACTCACAGCACTATTTCATCATAATGATTCCCATTCCAGAAAATAAAACCAGCATGAAACAAAGAGGCCAGCTTTTCTTTTACAGCAACAAGATGACCACATCAAAACAGCTAAAACTTCCTTCCTAATGGCTTCCTTGTGGGAATCTATAATGAGCTGCACCCGTACTAAGCATCCATATGCGTGTGTGCACACATGCAAGTCGAGGTGAGCACGTGCCTGTGTTTGCCAAGGGGCCCAAAGTGTGCTTGGCCACCTCACAGCTCTCAGCCACATGCTACTAGCATCTGTTTACTGTCCTCTTTTTCTTTTTTTTAGCTCCCAAGGCATCAGCTAAGCCACAGTGTTGGATTCCCCACTCTGTCTCCGCAGGCGTTTTTGCTCCCCCTGTGCTATATCAGCCCAGCAGCTATTCAGCAATGTCCCAACTTTTGTATTTCCTCCTCCTACAAAGTCTTCCTTCAAGTTGCACACAGGCTCAACGGACAAGTGACTTCTATCAATGGATCAAGTAGGAGGTAAATCAACTCTCAGTGCAACAAATGGGGCACATGCCGACAACTTGCTGTTTCGATTGCTATGGCTGAATGTATGTAATGGATGTGATGGTAGGCATCACTTGGTCAAGTTAACTAAACATCTGTCACTACCCTGAACATTTCATTGTCTTTAATTGCAATTAAGTATATGCACAAAGTCATCATGAAGGCAGAGAAGACAGAATGGGAAACTGCTAGAAGGGGCAAAGCTTTCAGCTCACGCTAACGAGCTTAAATTAAATATCCTCTTGTAAGTTTGCTCTTCGTTTGCAGTTTATTGAAACATTAATCTTCACATCATTGAGGACTGGGGGAAAAAGTGTCTTACTTCAACCTGCAATTAGCATATGATGCAGCCTGAGAAATGTCAGGGCCATCTGTAGGGAGGCTTTGGGAGGAGGTGGTGTAGGACCGGGGGCCCTGCTTGCTGCAGAAACATAGATTTGGGGAGGCATGGCCAGGACTGCTCCCAGGGAAACCCTTCCAGGCTGCGTGAGCATCCAGCTGGTGCAGGAGCAGGGTATGACCATGCCCCAGCTGCCTGCCGGGGTGGGGGTGGGGGGACGTGCAGAACCCCTGGGGGAGGTGGCAGGGAGGCAGTAATGTACCCAGCATTGCCCCCCACCAGGCAAGACAGGGCTTGCCTTAGGAACGGAGAAACGATTTGCAAACTTCACCATCTCTATCCACATTTTAACACTATTGTGGCCTCATTTGTGGCTGGATCCTTCAATGGCAACTACTCCCTTGCTCTGGGCTAAACCCTGGCAAGTGGCTACACGATCGGGGCTAAGAAGTTAAAGCGGCCTCTGTCATCATCAAGGTTCGTGGGAGGTTTGCATCGTTACTAAGCCGGGTACGACTGTGTATGGAGTGCAGCTCTGCGAGCCCCTGAAAAGCTGCCCTGGGAGAAGAAAAAGCCATCACAACCCAAAATTGATTTTCTCCCTCTAGCAGGCAGCGTGTGTACAACAGCAGAGGTTGCGTGGTAACGGCAGCAGGAAGGCGTTAGCTCTGCCCTCTTCACTTCTCTTCGCCGAGAAGAACGAGGTATGTATCAGCAGCAAAACCGGTCTCTTGAACTCCCTAAACTTTCCCGTTTGCTTCCCAGGGAGGAGCTCGGCGCGGTTTTAGAACCGTGCAGCGCGGCGGCTGCTTTGGAGGGCACGGCTGGTTGTGCTTAGTTGAATTGTTGTGTGAGCCGGGGGATCGGGTGTTTACAGGAAGAAGAAATTGAGGGAGACGCCGAGATTTTGGGGAGGAGGAAGGGAGGCGACTCAGTGTGCTGCCTAGAAAGCTCTTGGCACTTCAAAACCTTTCTCTGCTTTGTCTTGTGAAAGTCCGAACGAACTTTTACTGAGGCTAAAAGTACTGGGAAACAATAGGGAGACAGGGAGTAGCCAGAGCCGAGGGAGGAAGAGCGCGATGAGGAACGCCTACCAGCCCGGCAGGCGCTGGCAGCCGGGCTCCCGCCGCGGGGCCACGCGTGGGCAGCCACGGGGCACGGGCCCGGGGGCACCGCGGCGCGGGGGAAGCGCCGGAGCGCGACCGTCACCGCAGCGGCAAAACTCCAGCGCTCCCGTCCTCCATCGCTCTCTCGGGCTCGTTTTAAACAGCTCAGAGGAGAGGCCTTTGTGCCGGCAGCCCGTCTGCTCGTCAACGTGTTGCGCTATCGAGGGAGACAGAGCACGGGAGAAGATGCGTCACGGATAGGGCTGGTAAAAGGAATGGAGAGCGGGGAAAATCTCAGTCACTCCAAGCTGGGCCACGTACGCAGCCATCCAGCAAGCTGCAAGTCAGGGAGACTCCCGAGGAATGGGTATTTCTGTTGTCATTCCCACTTCTGACTTCCTTGGGAAAGTCAGAACAGAGAGGGTCCTCCCGACCCTTGCCAAGACCTCCCCTGTTTTTTTGCTTCTCTCCTGGGTGACCTGCGTGCATCTCCATCACGACCCGGGTCCCAGCATGTGGCACAGGTTGCCCTCCAAGCGCGGGTGGGATCCACCTTCCCATCGGAGGTTTGATCCTCCATCCCTTGTGTATCCTCTCATCACAGGGATTTCCCCTTCTCCTGTTTCACTTCCTGCATATCCCAGAGCTCCTTCTGTAGGGGAAGATAGGGGTGGATAGGAAAAGGGCAAAAGGGGGAGGAGAAAAAGGGAAAGGGAGGAAAAAGAGGAGGAAAAGAGGGAAGTGGGGGAGAGGATGAAAAAGTAAAAAGAAACAGGGAAAGAGGAGGGAAAAGGGGAAAAGAGGAAGACAGAAAGGTGGAAAGGAAACAAAAGAGGGAAGGGGGAAAGAAGGGAGGAGGAGGAAAGTCGGAGAAAAGAGGGAAGTGGGGAAAACATAGGGAAAAAGAGGGGAGAAGTAGAAAGGGGAGGAAGGGAAGAAAAAGAAGGAAGAGGGAAGGGAGGGAGGGGAAACCAGAGGGAAAAGGGGGAAAGAAAGGAGAAAAAGAAGGAGGTGGGGAAAACACAGGAAAAGATAAGGAAGAGGAAGGTGTGAAGGGGAAAAGAGGAAAAATAAATGACGAAAAAGAAGGAAGGAAGAGGAAACAGATGAAGAGAGAAGGGGGAAAATAAAGAAGGAAAAACAGATGGAAAAGGGAAAAGGAAGAGAGGGAAAAGGGAGAAGGAAGCAGGGAAAAGTCAGGAAAAAGCAAAAAAAAAAACCAGGAAAAATAAGAAGGTGGAAAGAGACATGAAAAGGGGAGAAGTGACAGAGAGGTCATTAAAAAAGGAGGAGAGAGGGGAAAAAGAAGGGGAAGAGGAGGANCGGGAAGGAAGGAAATCGCGGTGGGTTCCGGTGTTGAGGGTTATCGGGGGGCAGGACGTGGCGGGGGGAGAAGGGGCGGGGGCGGCGGTGGCGGGGCTGCGGCGGTGGCAGGGACCGAGCCGGGCTTGCACGCACGGCGCCCCGGAGCGGGCGTCTCCCGCGGCGCGTGGGAAGGGAACTGGGGGGAAGCGCAGTTTTAGTTCAGAGAGAGGTAAAATGGAAAACCCACAGTGAGCAGACTCGGGAGGCATTTGCCAGGTTACGTAATTAGGTCCTTTTGCGCCGTTGTCTCACTTTTTTCCCCGCTGACTGGGGGCGGTGCTGGTCCCTGGGCCTGCTCTCTGTCTGCTTGCCCACTGCAGACACTCGGGGTTCTGTCTCTCTTTGTCTGTTCTAGGAGCATCTACGTGGCAGCTCTCTCCTCGGGTGGCCCGTCCTGGCCAGACGTGAGCTGGGGGGCTTGTGGGGGCTGGTGCCCGGTGGGTGTGGGATGACACAGAGGCTGCCGAGCCACAGTCAGGAGCTCCTGCTGGGTTTTTTTACCATTCGCATTCCAATGTGGTAGCTCAGATTTATTTTTTTTTTTTAAATAGCGTGTAGTCTGAGTCATGTTAGAAAGGCCAAGGCATCAAGACTGTGTTTTGTCACTTGAGCACTACATTTAGTGCTATCCCCTGTAGACCCAGCCTAGAGCTCAGACACTTGACTTGGCATACTTTTGCCTGTGTTTGTCTGGAGCTGCCCTGAGAGGTGCTGTGTTACATCAGTTCAGAAATGCAGTTTGACTACAGAGTAAAAAAAATCCTGCTTGTCGGCTGCTTCTCCCATTGCAAGTGACGGGACAAGGCCTCAAGTTGCACCAGGGGAGATTTAGGGTGGAGATTAGGAACAATCTCTTCCTTGAAAGGGTTGCCAAGCACTGCACAGACTGCCCAGGGTGGTGGTGGAGTCCCCATCCCTGGAGGGATTCCAAAGTCATGTAGCTGTGGGGATCAGAGACATTAGTGGGCTAGTGGTGACTGTGGCAGTGGTGGTGGAATGGTTGTACTCAATGAGTTTTAAGGTCTTTTCCAACCTAAACCATTGTGTGATTCTCTGTACTCCGACTTGCCTAACCAAAGTGACCTTTCCAAACCTGGGTGGCAAATCATGGAGGAACACTCTTCCTGTCTGCCTGCGTTCCACTGCTCACGTGCAGATGTGTGGCCAGAGGAGCTTTAATCTGAACCTTCCTCATTCACTCTCATTCTCTCCAAAAATACCCTAATTTTAAGCATAGTTCAGGCTCCCATGCTCAGTCAAGTGTGTAATGCTCAGTGGCTGTGTGGGTCAGTAGCGTAATGGTGGCTCAAGAAAGCTCACTCTGGTTAAGCTCCCATGGAGACGGAAGGGGACAGTCACACTGTCAGCCTGACCTAACAACTGTTGCCATATCTCCAGGATCTTTTGCCACTCAGAGGACCTTGCCAAGTCCCAGACAAAGCCACTCAGCACTACAGGCTCATAGTGGTGCTTGCAGCAGGCTGGTGTTGAAAAAACACAACTCTTTGCAGGATGTAAGTCGTGGCTGAGAGCAGGGTGAGGCTGAAGAGCATTGATGCTTATTAGTCAATGAAAAAAAAAGTTTGATTTTTCAATTAATTTCTTTATATTTTCAGATCTTACCTCAACTGTCAAGATGGAGCTTGACATCCAGTGTGAAGAGATGAGCCCATCTAGATGGGTGGAGCTTCTTTCCACAATGAAATCCTGCAAAAGCATCAGGTAGTCATTAGTCATGTGTCATCTCTTTTAAGTACCAGCTGTTATATTTCTCCCCTGTGTTTTTCAGCTCTAGAACTGTTGACTCATGACTTAGAAATTGCACAGTAACGGGAATGATTCTACCTTTTTTATCCAGAAAGTTAATTTAAAGGGAGGAAAAACACCCCAGCCCAGTAAAGCTTTTTGCAGTTACAGATAAGCATCCCTTGGTATGAAGTAATGCTGCCCTTTTTCTATGACGTGCTGTGGAACTTGGCTAGGTAAGGTGGTTGTCTAAACATTTGACCACCATTTTGGTAATTCTGTCTTTCTCCCTCAAGAGAGGGAAGATACCTCTCTCTGCTCGTTAGGTTGCAGATGCCTCTGCTGCCCAGAGGAGTAACTTAATAGCCATGCCCAAACCACATGCCATCAGCTTTTAATTCTTTACTTGGCCATTAAAGGTACCTGCCTTGTGTGTTGAGCAAACCACTGTGAGGGAACCATCTCCTGGAGTGTAGGACAGGGCTCATTATAGTTGCTCCTGCACTCTTCTCCCTGTCCTGTCTGGGAATTCACACCCCGTGGACTGGCATCATCTTGCTTGGGCTGGAGAGGATGAGCTGCATTGAGTCAGCAATGGCTTGGAGGATTTGAAGGTGACTTTGCTTTTGCTTTACTTTGCAAAGTAGCTTATTGCAGACAAGCTTCATGGACCTAACCTTGACTTCCAAGGTCTGCCATGTGTGGAAGAAGGCAGCGGGATGAATGTCTCTTGGACAGAGTCTAGGCTGCCCAAGGCATAGTGGGTGAGAGTGGCTGTGACAGGGTTTGTTAATCAATGTTGAACACAATCTTGTTGGGACCTGAGCCTTCCTCCCAGAGGGAGAGAAGAGGAAGCCTACTAGAGTCTCAGTTATCATAGTACTGTCTAAAGAGAAGCAACCAGGTAACTTTGGGCAGTCCTGACTGGGGCTATGCCTGGGACTATAGGGTTCTTCTTTACACCTTCCTTTTGCTCCACGTCTTTTCTGCCTCTCTGTGCCTGCCTGGGGCTCCTGTTCCTTTCCTTGCCTCTCTATCCAATTCAACTCCTCTGCAATCAATTTAGCAACAACTAGAAAATTGCTGGTGCCTGGTGGGAGAAGTCACGGCCATGCTATCAACTCGCAGTTTGTGTCCTGAGAGTGGGCGCAGCACCGCGCAAGGCCCGTGTGTGAGGCCGGGCCGGTGGTGGGCTGGCAGCACCCACCGCCTGGGCACGGTGCACAGCCAGCCTGGCAGCCCGTGGGCTGGCATCAAGCCAGGCCTGGCTTCAGACACCAGGTAGTTTGTTGCTATCACAGTTTTAAACAAAGGTGCCTCCTCCAGCTGAAGCCCTGCCAAAGAGGCATTACTTGAGCGGTGTGTTCTGTTGTGTAAAGCAGGGAGGAGGTCTGTGGTTTGGGGACCTGCTGTACTGCAGCCCTGCAAGAGAGAGCATGTCTTGGTTTGAGCTATACATCACCCAACAGGTCACATACATACTTACAGAGGTGTCCTGGACACTGCGGTTTTCACAGGGAATGCTCTGGCTAGGGACACCAGAGCAACCTGGAGGACAAAAGTGCTCCATCTCTCCTTCTCTTTCAGGCTGGATGACTGCAACCTCTCCAGCAGTAACTGTAAGGATCTCTCCTCCATCATCAATACGAATCCATCCCTCACAGAGCTGAAGCTGAACAACAATGAACTGGGCGATGAAGGCATTGAATACCTGTGTAAAGGATTGCTGATGCCAAGCTGCAGCCTGCAGAAGTTATGGTAAAGTCCTCTTGATTGTCTTGCTCTGACATTGTTTGCTTGGGGGCCAGACTAGCATGTGATGGTAGGATGAGCCATGCCGATGCATCTCAGCAGTTACCTAGGTCAGATGGTTGGAAAGCCCCAGAAGTTGTTATCTACGTGGTGTATTTATTGGAAGACACCACAACATTAGTCTGTCTTCCTTTGTCTTGTAGCACCAGGGGAGGGACAAGCAGGATTTTCCCAGCCAAGTGAAGGCTTTCTGCAGACTTTCATTAGAAGAGGTAGTGAATCTTCCCCTGGCCTAGGCAACTGGATTATCTATTTAGGCTGGTTTAAACAAAAGGATGACCACAGAGGGCCCCACTCTGTCACTGGCTCATACCTGATGTTCACAAACGCGTTTTCTTCAGAGGGCTTTTCTGCTGATTCTAAGTGCAGCGTTGAGCAGGTAGTCCACTCATCTCATGCTCACTCATCTCTCCAGGGGCCAAGCAGAATGGTGTTATCCTGAGCCTTGGCACAGTGATCCTGCTGATGTTTGGCTTACTGTTAGGCTGCCCTGTGAGAAGCAAGGGGTTGGACTTGATGATCCTTATGAGTACTTCCATATTGATATCCTCTCTGATGCTTAGAATCATTTTGGTTGGAAAAGACCTTTAAGATCATTCAGTCCATCCACTCACCTCACCCTGTCAAGCCCACCACTAAACCATGTCCCTCAGCATCTCAGCCACAAGGCTTTGGAATCCCTCCGGGGATGGGGACTCCACCAGCTCCCTGGGCAGCCTGGGCCAGTGTCTCTCTCAATGAAAAAGTTCTTCCTAAAGGCTTCTGTGATGCATCTGCCAGACTGGCTCTGCCTCAGACTTTGTCTTCTTAGCTGGACCAGGCCAGTTTGGATCAAGACAGCATGTTTTGCAGAGGCACCAGGCACCAGCACCAAGTTAGAGTATTGATGGTCTTCCCCCAGCAATCTTGGTGCAGGAGCTTTAGTCAAAGCTACTGGCTTCTAGCCTGCTGCTTAGTAACTCTCCAAGAGATTCTTCCTTCTCTGTCCAGCATCTCTTCTGCAGGACACTGGAGTCTTCCAGCTCCTGAGGTGGGTCTAGGCATTCAGTTTTTGGATCAGATATTCCCTCTCCAAAGTCCCTGTGCCCACTGCAATGAGAACTCACTGACAAACAGAGAGAAAATTGACTGTGCAGCTAATCAAAATCCAACTCCCTGATAAGCCTTCAAGAAATACCTGTGATACTCTCTATTGGAAGTAATTTTCATAGAGTTTGTCCTAAGCTTCAGACTTCTCCGGATGCTCAAGTAACAGCCTGGATTGGGCTGTTTCAGTTGTGTAGAAACATAATTGCCCATTTTGGGGATCCAAGTTAGGTGGCCTTAGGAAAAGAAAGGGCAACCAAACCCAAATCAAACTTAGTGCCATCATGCACAACACCTCAGAAAGTCTTGTCCAGTGATTCTGACACCCTATAGCAACACCAGCTCCTCCCAGACCGAGTGCTGAGGGGTCAGCTTCACAGATCCTGCTTGTAATATGCCATTCAACTTCTAAATGATAGCCAGGGATTTAAGTGAACTTGGATGAGATTCTTACTTTTAGCTACTCTGCATCACCTTTCCAGAGGGGGCAAGAAACCACAAGATGTCATTGCTTTATCTCTGGGATAAGCCTCATAGTGATTAAAACATGTATATAAAGCAGTTGCTGTGATATGTAGTGTGGGGTGGATCCTCCCTCTGCTAGAGGTGCTGTGTGAACCATTACACATGGGAGCTGTTGTTTGTGCTCCAGGTATAATACTAGCTGATAAAATATTTTGGCACACATGTAACACAGCAGTACTGACCCAACATGCTGCTTTCTAGAGGGTTACGTGCTGTCAGTGCCAGGGCGTCCTTTGCAAGCTCAAACCTCAGTAAGCAGATGACCCTCTCTGAGAAGAGCCTCTGTCATTCTAGGGATGCAATTCTCTCACCCCACTGCCTTTCTCCCTCAGGCTGCAGAACTGCAACCTGACGAGTGCCAGCTGTGAGACTCTGCGCTCCGTCCTCAGCGCGCAGCCTTCCCTGACAGAGCTGCACGTGGGTGATAACAAACTGGGAACTGCTGGAGTCAAGGTGCTGTGTCAAGGGATCGTGAACCCCAACTGTAAATTGCAGAAGCTGCAGTAAGTAGTTGCTGGGCTTTTTTGGTCATCAGACAAGTCATGCCTTCCCTTGAGACAAGCAAGAGTTTTGTTGTCAGATGTGGATTGCTTCCTGTTTTATCTGAAATCATGTCATGCTTGTTCATGCTGGGATGTCTCCTGAGTTTTTAAGAACTGGGTGTCTGTTCCCAAAGGATTTGGTTAGGCCTCCAGGCAATGTTGACTGTTAATGCAGGATCTCTCAGATGGAAAGTGTAATTCTGCTGCCCTTGGCCCTTGTTTTACATCTGAATGGGAGCCAGGTCTGTCTGCAGCCCAGTTCTTGTGGCTAAGGCTGCATGCTCTGTGGCAATGCAAAACTCAGTCCTCTGTTCCATGACAGTGTGTGAATTGGTTTATCAGAGGACTAGTGTAAAAAATGGGATGGGTAATTAGTCTTTCTGAGGTCCCTTGGGATCTAGTTTAAGATTTAGCACTTCCTGAAATGAGCAGGGAGATGCTCTTAAAAGCTGTTACGTTTGGTTGTCTCTGTTTTCACGTGTTGCCTGTTCTCAGCTCGTGTTGACACACTTCCTGTCCTGGCTCACACACACTTTGCCCAGCTGATGTCCCATGGGCAGCATGATGTGGTGAAGAGGGCAGGTTTCCTCCTGGACTTTTTTTCTTCTTGCAGACTGGAGTATTGCGAACTCACAGCAGACATTGTAGGAGCTCTCAACGCCGCTCTGCAGTGCAAGCCCACCCTGAAAGAGCTCAGCCTGAGTAACAACACGCTGGGAGATATGGCTGTAAAGCAGCTGTGCCGGGGACTGGTGGAAGCAAGCTGCAACCTAGAGCTACTACAGTAAGGAGAAGCTGGTCATCTCTAACTGCAACTAACTCATACCTGCTGCTAGCCATACCATCTGAGGGACGGGAAAAAATATTGTAGGGAATGCTTGAAATTTAGGCCAATTTTTTTGCTGTCTCAGATTTCTGTAACTAGAAACTGCAAGCAAATGTCTGAGGCTTTCAGTTTGGGGGTTTTTGAGCTTTCTTTTAACATGTGATTCTGAGCTCACTGTTAAGGCTGTTGGTACAGTGTAAGCATGTACCTCAGGTTCAACCTGCGATTACAAGGGGTGACAGCTTGCCAGTGTCTCAGAGCAGAGGAGCAATCTCCCTCAGTGACTTCAGTCCTCAGCCCTCAATTACCAGCCTGATGAGTATATTTATTCAGATCACCTTGGTGTTTTAAAATACAAATGCTGGATTTGGCCTCGTATCTGGGGTAAAGCCCCTGAAGAGATCTAGAGGAGAAGCACAATTCACCAGTACAAGCTGGAGGTGACCTGCTGGAGAGCAGCAAGTTAAATGTGAGCCAGCAATGTGCTCTCACGGCCAAGGCAGCCAATGGCATCCTAGGGTGCATCAAGAAGAATGTTGCCAGGAGAAGGAGGAATGTTATTCTCCTTCTCTACTCTGCCTTGCTGAGGCCTCATCTGGAGTACTTTGTCCAGTTCTAGGTTCCCCAGCTCTAGAGGGACAGAGAACTGCTGGATAGAGTCTAGATGATCAGAGGACTGGAACGTCTTTCTTATGAGGACAAGCTGTGAAACCTGGGGCTGTTCAGCCTGGGGAAGACTGAGGGGTGACCTTATCAATGCTGATAAATGCTTAAAGGGTGTTGAGAGGATGGGACCAGTCTTTTTTCTGTAGTGCCCAGTGACAGGACAAGGGGTAATGGGCACAGGCTGGGACACATAAAGTTCCACTGGAACATGAGGAGAAACTTCTTTGGTGTTCAGGTGAGGGAGCCCTGGCACAGGCTGCCCAAGGAGGGTGTGGAGTCTCCTTCTCCGGAGGTTTCCAAACCCACCTGGACACGCTCCTGTGCACCCTAATCAAGGTGAACCTACTTTAGCAGGGGTTTGGACTGGATTAACTCTAGAGATCTCTTTCAACTCCCAACTCCTACCATTCTGGGATCCTATGGTTTTATCTTGCCCCAGTGCTTCAGCAAGACTCGGCTGACAGGAACTGACTGTATGAATCAGACAAAAGTTCCTCTTAAAAAGGACAGTCAATATAACAGAGGAGTTTGGCAAGAGCAATCTTTGTGTGATCAGATGTGAGTAGGTGGTGAGTTCTAGTGCTGTGCAGCCCTGTGGAGTAAGGAGCTACATGTTGCTCACTCAGAGCCTGAGTTGGGGTTCTGCCTCATATCTCAGCCTTGCAGGGTCTAGTAGTGCCCAGCTCAGCTGCACTGCTTTGCAGCCAGGAACCAGCCCCTAAACCCTCTCAGGCTGAGCTGGGGGTTTTGGGGTGTATCTCACTCAGCAACACCTCCAACTGTGCTTTTTTTTTTTCTGCAGCCTGGAGAACTGTGGCATCACCAGTGATAGCTGTCAGGAGATTAGTGCTGTTCTCAGTAACAAGCCCTCCCTGGTAGATCTCTCCGTGGGGGACAACAAGATCGGGGACTCCGGTCTGGCTCTGCTGTGCCAAGGACTGATGCACCCTAATTGCAAAATCCAGAAGCTATGGTAAGGGTAGGCCCAGGTGGCTTAAACCTCTGTTGCAGCCTCTGGGCTGTCTGCAGTTTGCTGCTGGTTTGCTCCTAAGTCTCTCAGTTACACCCTCTAGCGAAACAAGAGCGTCTCTGCTGCAAACCAGTTCCTTCTTCAAACTGGGCAGAGGACATGGTGAGTAATCAGAACCTACTGAAATTGCTTGGGTCACATTCCAGAGGAGAGAGTGAATGGAAATTTGTGATGGCATGGTCTTGGCTTCCTGTTATCTGTCTACTAGAATTGCGTGTTCCTATTTCTGTTTTGTGTTACAAACAGAGCTTTAGGTTGAACTGATGGAAAATGAGGAGAAAGCTGTCTGGTATGATGCATAAATGGGTTTTGTAAAGGATAGAAGGAAATGAGACTGTGTAACCAGAAAATCAGAATACTAAAGTAGGACTCTGATTTCTCATTGAAGTCACTTAGATAGTCCTGTGAGGAGCAGAGAGTTGGACTTGATCATCCTTATAGGTCCCTTCCAAACTGAGGTATTCTGTGATTCTTGGGAAAAATAATATATTCTTCTTCCCTGCAGGTTATGGGACTGCGATCTCACAAGTGCAAGCTGTAAAGATGTCTCCAGGCTCATCAGTACAAAAGAGACCCTCACAGAGATAAGTCTGATAGACAATAACCTGAGAGACTCGGGGATGGAAATGCTGTGCCAAGCACTGAAGGATCCTAAATCCAAACTCCAAGAGCTATGGTGAGCTGCTGTCAAGTTTCACATACCCACTGCCTTCTTTGGGAACTTCACTGAAGAAAGATGTAGGTGAAACAGTGGCCGCCACTTAGGTCCTCAGTTGTGATGGCTCTGTGAGCGACTTGTGTCAGTTGTTACATAAAGGATTTAGACATGCAGAGCTAAAGGGATTTTTATTTCTAAACATGTAAACATTTTGAAGTCTACTTTAAGCCTCATAATTGTCCTGTTGTAAGCAATGAGAGACCAAACATGTAGAGCTTCTGTCTAAATCACACGACAGATGTCAGCTAAGAGACTTTCAAAGTTTGAGAGGCCTCATGTAATATCAAAATGAGTGCTGTGATCAGCTATCTGAAGTTCTGTGCTAGATCCAAGCTCTCCTGTTGATGAGCCAAAAGAGGGCTCTAATGACACGAAGCATTCTCAGCATCCTCTCTGCTGTCAGTGTTCCCTTTTAGGCTGGGATGGTCTGGTGTCACGTGGCTGGGAGAGGAAAATTACTGTTTCACGTAGAGCTTGAACTTTCCTACACTGGAGTTTCAGGTTCTTCCCCACGCTGGGGTCCTTCCTTGCCCTGTGCCCTGGGAGGTGCTGAGGTGCCTTGGAGGTGCATGGTGGAGCTGAGTGATGTGAGGCAGCATGCCTCACCTCTGATCATCCCTGTGCTTTGTGGGCAAAGCCCTTTCCTGGTACACACTCTGAGACAGATGTCTGAAATAAAGAGTGGGAGGGGTGCTGCTTAGAAAGGATGAAGTAGATGGGAGATTGAGAGGGACACAGTGATTGTGAGAAGTTCCTCTTCCCACTGTCTGGGCTTCTGTGAAGCAAATGGGAAGATGTGCCTGGTGCTCTCTAAATCCTCCTAACCAGGTCTCACGTTACTTTTGCCTTGCAGGATTAGGGAGTGCGGGCTCACTACTGCTTGCTGCAAGGCTGTCAGCTCTGCTCTCAGTGTGAACAAGCACTTGAAAGTACTGCACATGGGTGAGAACAAGCTGGGAGACGCGGGTGTTGAACTCATGTGTGAAGGGCTGCTGCACCCCAACTGCAACATCCAGTCCCTGTGGTAAGGTGCACCCTCATAGAATCATTTCAGTTGGAAAAGACCTTTAAGACCATCAAATCCCACCACTAACCTCACACTGCCAAGTCCACCACTAATCCATGTCCCTCAGCACCTCAGCTACACAGCTTTTCAATATCCCTAGGAGTGGTAACTCTACCCCCCTGGACAGCCTGTACCAGTGTCTAAGAAGATTCTTCCTCATCTCCAGTCTAAACCTCCCCTGGGGCAGCTTGAGGCCATTTCCTCTTGTCTTATCACTCAATACTTGGGAGACCAAACCCCAGCTCACTGCAACCTCCTGTCAGGTAGCTGTAGAGAATGATCACGTCTTACCTCAGCTGCTCCTTCTCCAGATTCTTCTCCCCCAATTCCCTCAGCTACTCCTCATAGGACATGCTCCAGACCCTTCACCAGCTTCGCAGAAGTCATCTTCTGTCTTGCTATATTACCATTCTAAGAACAGCATGGAAAGAGATAAAGATAGCAATGAATGGGAGCATGGTACTTTATTTGCTTACATGAAACAGTTCGCCCCACAGACTGATGTTTAACTAGTCTCCTAGCAAGTAAATGGAAGCCACAAGTGCTTTCATGTGTCCTGTCCCTCATGGGCTGTCACCCATGACACAGTGCATTTGTAGCTGTCCATGGGTGCAGAGCTGGAAATTCTCAGTGCAGTGTACCTTCAGGATCTGAAGTGGGGAGCTGGAGGGATCTGACTTTGTTCTGCAAGCTGCTCACTGTAGAGCTTCCTGTGCCCTTCTCTGGACTCACCCATAGGGCAGCTCTCAGGTGGAAAACTGAGCTGGAGGAGCTGCTGGTCCAGGTCTGGCACATTGTCTCACAGCCTGCCTAGATGCACCAGTTGTCTCTAAAGTTTTCTGTAGTGTCTCTGAGTGCCAGCACAAACCTGGTCTAGCATCAGTATGAGGAGCAGGAGGCCAGCTGGAGTGTCACCTCCAGCCCTGTGATGGAACTTGCCTTCCCCAGCTGCCCGTTCTCTTCCCAAGTGGGCCATATGCCCTGGCCTGGTGTGGCTGTGGTCGTTGTGATGCTTGGGGGACTGTGCTTGTCTCCTCCACGCCATTTCATAGAACCTGGAGCTCTGCTCCAATGGCTGACACTCACAGTGAGCGGATTGACCAGATGAGTCATGGGAGACACCAGTAAGACCTGAAGTCTCTGCCCAGAAAGATAGATTTGCTGACCAGTTACAGCTGCTTAGCTGTTAGCTGAGATGCCTTAGTTGCCCTTTGCAGAGAGGTGGCTGCAAGTCTCAAGTAATAAACTTTAGAGATTATTTATGATCAGTTGAAGCAAGAGCATGGTGTTGAAGTTGGGAATATCTTCTCAGGGTTCCTTTCCCCTTGTAGCCACACCCAACTAAGCTTTAGGGAGGACTTTTAGGTGCTGATCTGTCAGCACGAGGACGGCTGTCTGTGTGGGAGGACCGTGGGCCAGCCCCTGCCATTGTCACAGAGATGCCAACTTCACAGGGCTCTCTGGTCCCTGCTGGGGTCATCCGTGCCTGGTGGGCCATGGTGTGACCTCTGGAGCCAAGCAAATTCTGTGACCTCTGGTGTTACCTCTGGAGCCATTGGTGCCTGCACCGGCCTCTCCCTCCTGTCTTTGCAGGCTGGGGAACTGCGATCTCACAGCAGCCTGCTGCTCAACCCTCGCCACCCTTGTGGCCACCAAGCAGTGCCTTACCGAGCTGGACCTGAGCTACAACTGTCTGGAAGATGAAGGTATCAGGAAGATCTGTGAAGCCTTGAGGAATCCCAACTGCAGCATGCAGCAGTTAATGTGAGAGATGTCTGTGTTTCTACTTGTGTTCCCTCTGGCAAGTGGGTAGCTCCGGTGGGCTGGGGAGCTGTGGGGAGGGGGGCCATAAGCTCTGTGGGAGTCACACCTCAGGGCAGCTGGTGACCCTGGCAGGGTGAAATACCATCTGCACGCTGGAAAGCTCTCCTTGTCCCTCTCAGGTGACATGAGCACAGTGCCTTGATCTACTTTGGCCCACAGGGCCCCAGAACAAGGAGATGGTACTGGGTAGGGACCCTATGTTGTAAAGCACATTTCTGTCTGTTGGGCAAGACCCTCAAACCCAGACAGGGGTCTTCCTGTTAGATGGTCTACCCACAACAGCCATTTGTGCATCTTTCTCTTTCCTTAACGAGAGGATGCTCACTAAACCATCTTGCTTTTTTGTTTGGATGTAGTTTGTATGATATTTTCTGGAGTTCTGAGGTGGACGATGAACTGAGAGCCCTGGAAGAGTCCAAGCCTGAAATGAAGATCATTTCATGAGAGGTGACTACCTGCAGAGCAACATCAAAGCAACATCTTCTTCTTAATCTGAACTTTACTATATGTAAAGCTAATTAATTTAATAGAGAATTTGCTTGTACCAAAAATGCTTGTGGATTCCCTGAGCAGGTGTCTGGGGAGCTGATCCATCTACATGTCTCCAGATGTCCCAATGCCGAGGCCCATGAAGGTGTTGTACATTTTCACTGCAGCATCACTATCCTTGAAATAATCTGTTACTGGGCATCTTCTAGATTTGGGTCTCAACCCTTTAGGAGCTCTTTAATACTATAATCCCTTCTAATGCATTAGTGAGGCTTTCAAGAGAGCTCCTCTCCAAATGCAGGAGAACTGCCTGCTGTATTATCACCAGGTGGTGATTTTGCCAGTTCTCTGGGGAAGGCTCTTCAAAAAAATCAGATGTTTTTTAGTCTTAAGGTGAAGCTCTCCTCTGCCTTTCCCTAGAAGAGGGCTTGGAAAAGCAGTGGTGGCCAAGGCCCTTAGAGAAGGAGGAAATGAGCAGCTCATCAGCTGCCTAACTTCAAAATTGGTGTCCCTTGAAAAGTGATTTTGCTACAATCAGAAGAGGCTATGTGCATTTCTGCTAGTTCAGGAAATGATGAAATGGTTTGATATGTTTGCTCTGGCAAGAGTGGTTCTACAGGAACTTTATTAAAATCTGTTTGCAAGTAATTAAATGCTTCATCTTTCTACTCAGAAAAATAAGTGGTATCTGTGTACTTCTCCTTAAGACCAATCAATTTCTTCTGAACTACAATACATAAAATACTCTCGTGTTTTACATGTTTGCATTTGGTGAGTTCCTAGCTGCAGCATGTGAGCAGATCTTAGTCCAGGCCTTAGGTGGACAGCAAGCCTAGAAAACATTCCCCTGGTTTCAGGGGACACTCCAGTCAGGTTTCATAAACCTTATTCCAAGGGAAAATGCAGCTGTGGCACACCTAAAATTCTAAAGAACAAAGATAGCTTTAAAAATGTAGGAGATGAACCTGGCACTACCCTGGGCAGGAGGGATGCTGAAAAATCCTGTTCTCAATATGTCTCTTCCTGGAGCAGTCACTTGGTGGTTTTGTTTGCTTGTAAATCCAAGCACTCAAGGTAAAGGCATCCTCCTGCCTTTGGTTTGCGATGCTCACATGTTCAGCTCAAGAGGCTTTGACTGAAGGAAAGCTTTGACCTAAGCATAGTTTCTACAGTAGCCTTCACAAATGTCAGATGGTGCCCAAGAAGTAGCTCACCTCTGTCTTCAGGCAGGTGTGAGGGACAAGGTTTGTGTTTTTCCTCAATGCACATCTCTCTTGAGGCTGCCCAAAATGCTAAAATACCCACTCCTTTTTTCTTCAAGAATTATTTGGTCTTCTCCGTGGAGAGTGGCAGCAGTTCTTAAAAGATCCCGTACTGAGGGGTTTTTAAAAGGACTTTTCACATTTGTGGTCTCTGCTGAACTTGGCATGCACGGGCTCATTTCGAGCTGGGGGAGAAGATAGGGCTGAAGAGGGGCAAGAGCCACAGAAACCAGGCATTGGGCTTGATGAAAAGGTAGCACTCTCAAAAAACTGAGCAAATACTAGAAGGAGATTTCTGAGAATACCTGGGGTAGCGGATAAAAGAGGATGAAAGAGAAGTGGAGGGGCTCCTGAGCTGCTCCAAATGCAGGTTGTGGACAGGCAGGTTGAAGGTGACATAGTTTACAGGTAAATCCTCCCTCGGCCCCATCTAGTCATCAGGATGGGCCAAGGCCTGCGCCAGCCGCAGTGAAGCCTAGGCTGAGGTAGCCTTGGGCAGCACCCGCACACAGGCAGGACGCTCATCCCATGTCTTGTGCTGACTGCCCTGGGGCTGGCACGCTGCCCTGGCCCTGCAGCATGGCACATGCAGCTGCTGGGCACAGCTCTGCCGTGCCTGGCTCCACTTTGGGCAGAGGAGTGCTGAGGGGGATCTGCCACCATGGCCTCACCGCAGGCGTTGGGCCTTTGGTAGAGTGCTCCTCCTTGGGGGTAACCCTCATGCCTGCCTTGAATCCCAGAGGGAGTTTGCATTCCCTGCAAGAACACAAACAGGGTTTGGGAAGGTCTCTGCAGCATGTACCACTTGTCTGGTTACAGCACTGGCAAGAAAAACCACCAGAGTCCTATTTTGCCATCTCAATGAACTCAGAGCATCTCTGGCCAGGCCAGGCCAGCCTGGCAGAGCTTGATGGGTCACTTGGGATGGGGAGAAACTCAGAGGGCTTGGTAGTGTGAAGTTAGTGGTTGGACGTGATGATAAAGGTGTTTTCCAGCTGAAACAATTCTATGGACCTCTGCATTCAGACCATGTGCTGTGCTTTAGGATAACATTGTCTGGTGCTTGGCTCTAAAAACCAGATGTAAATGCTGGGGTCCAGGAGCAAGCTGCAGCAGCAAGAGACACCTCTGTTCATATACCAGGGACAAGCAAAGATTTGTGTTCCAAAAAACTCATCTGGTTTTATTCATCTATTAGTTGGTCCAACTCACTTCCCTGATAAACCTTGTCACAGCCATGAACTTGGGGGAGTTGAAAAGACAGAGAAAGTTGCTCCTTCATTTTAGATTGAGGAATCTTCACCTTTTTAAGCTAGAAAGTGTAGACAATATTTGTCACAAAGCTTTCATGTGGACTAGCTATTCATCCGGCAGTGAAAGCCTTCCTTGTGCCAAGTTCACAGCCAGCATCTCCTGGGTTCTCATAGTAGCAGTGGGTTGCAAATAGACTTTCTGCTAGCAAGGGATGAGTTTCACCAGCTTGAAGATTAAATTATGCAGACAAAACAGAAGCTTAAGAAATCCAGGTCTGACTTTCAGTTTTAAATATTAGAAGCTTAAAAAACATGCCCCTTTGAGATCAAATAATTGAGAAATTCCATCCAGAGAAAGCAGGTTTGTATTTTACATCTCAGTAAGAGTGGGTTAGAGAGTGTTAAAACTTGAGGTTTCTGCATGTAGTTTAGGATCCTGCAATAAACCTAATTTTCCACTCATCACAGTATATGATCTCAAGCGTGGAGGTCACTGTCAGAAGCAGTTAAGCAAGCATAACTGGCCTTGCAAACAGGTTATAATCCAACTAAACCCACTGTTTACTCTGGAAGAGCCTAGTCAGCTGCCTTGGCATCCCCACTGCTCTCTTGCTGCCTGGGCTATTGGGGAAGGAGCTGTAGCACAGAAGGCCCCAGGCCTCAGCTCCAAATAATACAGATGCTAATAGCAATTTTAGTGCTCTGCTTGAATCTGAAAGGGGAAATCAAGCCAACTATCTGAAGAATTAACCACAGATCCCCTCTTCCTTTGAAAACGGGACTCCCTGTCCTCTACTAAAACAGCCTGAGATAATTCTTGCCTGAATTCCCCTTTTACACATGAAATTATGGTTTTTCATTATCATTTCCAATGTATCTTTATATGTGCAGAATTCCTCAGTCACCTCTTCCTCCCCAGCACCTTCATTTCATTTCATCTCTTTTAGCAACAGGGAAAACACATCCTGACAAAAATGAAAACCAAACCTAAGAACTAAGGTAGAAAGTCCCTCTCCTCATAATGCAAGAAGAGTTTTGGCCTACTTTACCCTTTCCCCTGCTTACAGCTGCGAATGAACCACAGAGATCTTGCATTTCTCCTCCTACCACAGACATCTTGCATTTCTGCTCCCAGGGCACAGCATTACAGCCTGCTTCTTCCTCACTTCTCCCACTCATCTGGCACACATGCCAGGAGCACCAGCCGGGAAAATGCATTCCCAAGTTGCCCATTTACATCTTTACAACTGTGTGAGGTCAGTCTTGCCCCCCTCAGCTACAGCCAGTTGCATCCACTCGGAGACAATGCAGCCCTGGCAGCAAAGAGGTGTGCTGAGCCCTGCATAGATAATAAGCTTTTCCATGCCAGAGGGCAAACCGGTGGCTTATGGGAGTCAGGACTGTGTAACTCGGGGGATGGGAACTAACTGGCCAACATTGTGTCAGGTTCCACAGTTAAAGGCAAGCTTGCGATGGGTGATTTGTTGGCAATTCCACAAGTTCCTGAAGATGTTCCAGAGCAGACACTCAGAAAAAGTCTTATCAGGCTGGCACTCAGCAGTCCATAGTGTCTACAGAGGGAAATAAAACAGCAGCATGGCTGGCTGGTGGTCACACAAGTGTAACTGAAATCTGGGATGAAAAAAATCACTCTCTCAACTGATTTTTTTTTTACATTTCAGAGAGCCAACATGAGTTTGTTGATGCTCTGGTGCATGGGAAGAGTCTCTCCTCCTAAGGTGCACACCAAGAGACAAAAGCACATACCTTATATACATCAAAGAAAACTAATATTCATGCTACTTCCATGAATTACTAGTACATATGCAGTATGCGATGACGTCTAACATGATTTGGGTGGAGAGTTGAGTAACATTAAATATTAATGTTATGTTAATGCTTAGTGAGGCAAAGGTCTTAAAGGTCTGAAACAGTTTCAAAGTTGTCTACTTAGTTTGTCTTGCTGCCCCAAGGCTCCCTCCCTGGGTTGCTTCTCATGCTGATCCTCCGGCCTCCTCCTCTCAGATGTCTGCACAACAGATAAGCAGAAACTGGCACTTTTAACCCTTTGCATGCAATTCTCACATAATTCCTTACATTACTATGGTAACTTAAAGCCAAAATCATGCTTGTATGAAATATGGTGTTAAATGAGGAGAGGACTCTAGAAATCTATGATGTCTGATAACACAAGGACCCACCTCATGCCAATCCTCCGGTGCTGCTCACTGTTTCCTACCTACTACCACCTTGAGTACTGTGTTCAGTTCTGGGCCTTTCACTACAAGAAAGACATAGAGGTGTTGGAGCATGTCCAGAGATGGGCAATGGAGCTGAGGAAGGGTCTGGAGCACAAGTCTGATAAGGAGTAGCTGAGGGAGCTGGGGATGTTTAGACTGGAGAAGAGGGTGAGGGGAGACACAATCACTACAACTATCTCTCTACAACTAGATTGTAGGGAAATGGGGGGGTCAGTCTCCTCCCAGGTAAGAAGTGATAGGACAAGAGGAAACAGCCTCAAGTTGCACCAGGAGAAGTTAATGTTGATTAGGAAGAACTTTTTCACTGTGTCAGACACACACACAGGCTGCCCAGGGAGGTGGGGGAGTCTCCATTCCTGGAGATACTGAAAAGCCACATAGCTGAGGTGCTGAGGGACTTGATTTAGTGGTGGGCTTGGCAGTGTGAGGTGAGTGGATGGACGTGATGGTCTTAAAGATCTTTTCCAACCAAAATGATTCTATGATTCTATGATCTCGACTACCGCACTATGTCATGGGGACAGTATGCAGACCACTCAAAGCCAGCACTTCCCACCCAAACTTCCTGCTTTACATCTCAGGGATTGGTTTTGCCTTGTTTTACACTTTACTTGCATGCTTAGTTCAGCCACTAATTATGCTCCTCAGATGATTTAAGCACCTCTGCTTCTGAGTACAGAAATACTCCCCAGGCCATATTATCATTGCCTAGGAAATGCTGCCTGCCTGCCCTGACTTCTAGGTGTAGCTTGGCTAATTGAACTTGTAGCTGTGTTAGATGCATAGTCTCGTCTTGTCTCTAATGTGCAGTGATTGCCAACCAAGTAGTGGGGCTGCACTTGGAGATAATTAGAATATAAAGCACCAAAAAGTTTTCTCCATGGCATCTCCCACAAAGAGAGCAAAAGAAGGACTGTTGTGTTGGTTGCTGTGTCAGGGAGCTGCCGCTTACTCCACAGTAGGCTCCCAGGAGAGACATTCCCCTTCCACACAACAGCTTGCAAAGCAAATCTCAATTAGACATGCTACATGGTGTACAGCCATGTCTCCTAAGTACAGCAGGATCAAAGATATAATCCCCACGAGCTGGGCAAGAGCCAGCTAATGAATGCTCTGGGGAAGAAATCCAGCCAGTTTGGGATGGCTGGATAGAGAGTAAGCAGAGCTCCCAAGGCTGAAGAGACAGAAAGGGACTGATCCAAGGCTTTGTAGGGAAAATCATGGAAGGTTAGGTAGGGTAAGGAGGGAAAACCAGCTGAGGAAGGAAAGATATTGTTGAGGAAGGAGGATAGTGTTCCACCTCCTTTCTCACCCACAGTCCTTGGCCTTGTAATCTCCATATAACTTAGCACCATCTTCTGAGAGAGAGAACCGCTCCTACTTTTCAAACAACTCATTGCTTCTAAGCGTTTAGGCTCTTGGACTTTATGCCTGACAGCATTGGAAGGGTATTGAATGGTATTGACACAGCTGAGACTATGGATCTAGCTCTAGGTGTGTGCAAAGATTTCCGATTCACTGTGGGAATCTAGGTGCAGCAGCCCCAGCTCCAACATCCACAGGACATGCTTGTCCAAAAGAAAAAAAAGAGAGAGATCTTATTGCTTTGGGTAGAGAAAGAAGAGTTAAAACAACTCCATAGCAAAAGCAGATGAAGAGCATATACTCTTAGCCCACTTATTTATCCTGTGCTTTTTATGCGCTTGGAAGGACTTCACACATCACACATCATCTGGAATCCTGTGTCCAGTTCTGGGCTCCGCAGTTCAAGAGGGACAGGAAACTGCTGGAGAGAGTCCAATACAGAGCCACAAAGATGATCAGAGGACTGGAGCATCCTCCTTATGAAGAAAGGCTGCAGGAACTGGGGCTGTTCAGCCTAGAGAAGGGGAGACTGAGGGGGGAATCTCATTACTGTTTACAAATATCTAAATGATGGATGTCAGGAGGTTGGGGCATCCCTTTCTTTTCTGTTGTATCTAGTAATAGGACAAGGGGTAATGGGATGAAGCTGGAACACAAAAAGTTCCTTTTAAATATAAGAAAAAAACTCTTTCACAGTTCAGGTGAGGGAGCCCTGGCACAGGCTGCCCAGGGAGGGTGTGGAGTCTCCTTCCTTGGAGGTCTTCAAGACCCACCTGGACATGTTCTTGTGCAACCCGATCTAGGTGGACCTGCTTTAGCAGGGAAGTTGGACTGGATGATCTCTAAAGGTTGCTTCCAACCCCTACCATGATGGGATTCTATGATTCTATGATTCCATGATCACTATGGATGGGTTTCACCCAGAGCAGCATGAAGCAGTCTAGAAGCTCAGCTATTCTCCTGTATGTCCTGCTCAGTGCTCAATGGGCGTCTCCTTCAAGCTGCAAGGCAGCTTGGTGTGGAGCAGCTCTCAATTCCACCCCAAGGGCCAGGTTTTCCAAGCAGGCACCAGCCCTCTGTGGTTTTGCTGGAGTTAATTAGAGCAGTAGCCCCTCCACCACATTGTTCCCCACGTATGTCCTATTCTGAGTCAGCTTTGTCAATATTGGCTCCTGTCTTGCTGAGCAGGGTGGCAACTTGCTCTCCTAATACAGCAAATCAATCTCTTACTGTGTTGGTTGCAGAGTGGCACATTTATGCTCTCAGAGGGCTTCCAAGGACCTACTTTCACACCATTTCTGGAGATGACTTTCATTTAAGTTGCCCAGTGTTGAATCAGGCACCTGGGACAAACTGGGAAGGGGTTCCCCTTGGTTTTGCAGGGCAATAGATGTCCCAGCCTGATGCTTTCACAGGGAAGCCATGCTGCTGTTGCGGTTGTCTCCATGGAACTGCAGTGCTTGCTTGGGAAAGGAGGAGGAGGGTAACATGTCACTGTTACTGGCAGAGTCACAAATGTATGTGTGCAGGAGCACCAGGTCTGCTATGGGTTGTCACTGCCAGGGCAAGGAATGAAGGACAGAGGGACAGGGCCATGGGAGGACAGGGAGAGGCACATGCAGTGTCAGGCCTGTCGTGCTCCTGTTGTGTGCCAGCAAAGTTGCTCACATCAGTGCATCCTGGCTCCCTTAGCAATGCTGGGGCGGTGACTGTCTTCATATCATACCTGTTGCAAGAGGAAACTGACCTTAACCAAGGACCACGGGTGCTGGGCTAGGCATGATGGTCAGGGAGGCATCCAGCAGCACTGCATGCTCTTATTTCAATATCTGTCATGCACTTCAGATACAGATTCTTAAAAGTCACTTCTCTCAGGTAACAGGTGAGTTTGTTTGGAAGCATGTCTGCTGCCCGCACAGAGAACTCAGTAATGGTTAACAACCTTAGGAGGCTTTTCTAGGACAAATGAATCAGTGCATAGGTCTCCTTCACTTGTTCCCTCATGCCCTTACAAAGGAGCAAGTAAGACTCCTCTGCCTTTAGAATGTTATTTCAGGGGGATGTCAGGGTCTAAGTAACACCAAGGTGTCCTTGGTTGACAGATGCTTCAAAATCTCCCCCTCTCACTGAAAGCCCACTCCACACTGGCAGAAATGTGCTGTTGCCCTCACTGATGCAATGATATGCAATGGAACGCTCAGCTTGATTACTGTTTCCCTTCCCCAAGACAGACATCAACCTCCCTGCTATTGTGTGAGCTGAAAGGACATCCAAGGATGCCAGCCATCTGTACCAGTGCATTGTATCTGCTGAGTGAGCACAACTTCACTGTGGGCACATGTATCTATGGACAAAATCTGTCTGTGGTCCTTACCTGAAGGTTTTGGGGGTCTGCTAAGCCTGCTAGTGGAAGGGGGCTCAGATTCATGAGCAGACATGTAAGGACTGGCCAGCACAGGAAGAGGTGGTGTGATAGTGCCCCCTCCTCTAGAGCAGCTTCACTAGTCTAAAGACAGTATCTTGTTGTAGGTTAGCAGTGAGTGAAATTTCTCAGGCTCCTCTTAGTCATTTTTTTTTTCAGGAAGAAAGTTACTAGAAAGTGTTTATTTAGGTTGATATGTAGGTCTCGCCCACAGAAAGACACTTCTGCCAGTCACCTCATGTTGTTTGCTATCACTTCACCTCCAGCAGTGGCCGCTGGTGGTATGTTTTTCATTGCCCCATCAGCTGCATGGGGTCGTGCACCAAAGGGACAGATAACACAGGCAGTGATGAGAAATCATGGAAATACCTGGTATGAACACAAATTTGCACTGAGATGAAGAAATCATGAATATTCAGGCTTCTGTGCAGGAAGAGTGACTATTTGACCTCTGCTTTAAAGCTTTTTTTGGGATGCATAAATGATCAGCAATTCCTTGAAACAGCTCTTAGCTAAAGCTGGGCACTGTTTCCTGGCTGCTCTTGCTTACTAAAGATGGGTTAAAACATTGCTCTCCTGGCAAAACTAGTGTTTTAATCTCACCTTAAGCAAACAAAAAAGAAAGACTGAGTGCTATTCCCTACCAGATCTTTAATGTGAGTGGATGTAAAGGCATGGATGGGAAGGGCTGCTCATGTATGAGCTCCCCATCCTTTCTTTCCAATTGGATTCAGTTCTCTCCTGAAAAGTGGGGATAAGCTCGTAAGATATCTTTATCCTGAGGGCACTGGGCAAATCTCTTCCTCCAGTCCTCATTTTGGTTACTCACACTAAGCAAGGATGAAAGACTATGCCAAGCCATAGGCCAACAGACCACCACTCATCTTGGAGTACTGCAACATAGAAGCCAAACTATGTTGCTGCTTCTTCCCAGGTCTGTCAAGTTCCTTCCAGAGGCACATGACAAACTCTCCAGATTGCTTTCTCCAAATTTCCAGAGACTTCCCCTTGACCCCCATTACAGATACCAACCAGGCTCTCACATCTGCCCAACAGATCAACAAGTGGGCACCTCAGTCCTGTTTCTCCCTGCCTCTCCTCAATTTCCCTTTGCCTCCTTTGCCTGCCTTAGACCTCTTGTTGCTGCCTTAGACCTTCTTGCTCTACAAACTGCATCTCCCTGGATGTCTTGCTGTCTAAACAGGTCTGCAAATGAGTGGTTATCTGCTGTAGGCACCACTGGAAGGCAGGCACCAAAATCTCCTTAGCTGATGGAGCTGCTGAGCCAACAGTTGTCTGACTACTGGCCAGTTCATTCCTCCTCAGCACAGGGAGCAAGTCAAGTAGTGACCTCCCAGGTACTAATCATAGAATCATAGAATGGTAGGGTTGGAGGAGACCTTTAGAGATCATCTAGTCTAGCTCCCCTGCAGAAGCAGGTTCACCTAGATCAGGTGGCACAGGAACATGTCAAGGTGGGTCTTGAAGAAAACACTTGGAGAATGCAGGCATTGATCCTGCTACCTCTTGCATGCTAAGCGAGCGCTCTACCATTTGAGCTTAATTCCCCACTCCAGTGGCAGCCTAGAAGAAAGGAAAAAAGAAAAAGAAGAAAAAGAAAAAGAAGAAAAAGAAAAAGAAAAAGAAAAAGAAAAAGAAAAAGAAAAAGAAAAAGAAAAAGAAAAAGAAAAATCTCTCCAGCAGCTTCTTCCTCGTCTTCCCAGCTGTGCCAGGTCACAGGCCATGACCATGGCTCATCCCACTTCTCTCATCCAGAAGCACCAGGCCCAGTGCCATCTTAGCACAGCTTGCTGGGCTGCTCCAGGATGCATGTTTGCTGTAAACATGTCACTAAGCTGTCCCAGAAAGCTCAAGCCATATGGCATTCACGTCATACCATCCCTGCAGGAGGTGAGGTTGGGTGAAGCCATCAGATCCACTGCCTCTGGTGTTGAGGGGATGCACCTTTCCACTGAGTTGCGATCTTCCCAGTAGGGCAGCCCTTCCTTCCAAGACACAAACTATGCACAAACTAAAGCAACTGAAAGTGTAAGACAGTGTGACAGCAGTGTTGTCACCCCCTGCACTAATTTTTGGGGTACCTGTGTAAACACTCTGCTTTCCAATGACTGGATTCTCAAGAAGTTTTTAAACTCCAGGCTTGCTGATGGCTTTCAAAAACTACTGAATAAAAACCCCACTGCAAGACTCTCATCATCATCTCCAAATGTCATAATTTCCAAGTTGGATGGCACTTACTCAGCTTGTTTATTCTCACAGAGAAGACATGCCCCAGGGAAGGCTGCATTAGACAGAGAACAGCCTTTGGGGGAGGAAAATACCACTACTTCTACACAACACCACTAAGCAAAGCAGTGCAAGTATCAAGGCAAGTGCATTGATGCTATGGCAAAGTCAAAAGCTGTCCTCATTTTCAGAAGCCCCACAGGGCCAGTGATGTACTGACTGACAGTCTGGTGGAATACATGACCTACAGCAAGAAAACATACCAGGAGAGAGATTCTACGACTGAAAGAATGGAGGGAGAAGCAAAGTAGACTAGAATAGAATATATTCTATATAAAATAAAATATTGCTCTTCCAGTTATATCTATGTAGTATGAAACACTGCTCTTCCACTTGAAAGAGCAGCTTTGCTTGTGTGGCCACAGGGCCACGTGGCCACCAGGGCCACAGTAGTCCTTGTTAAATTGTCTTACTGGGTCCTACAAGCTATGTACCTACCCACATGTGATCGTCACGGCCAAGGGGGCTGGTTTCCAGCAGTACTGAAGCCAGCATAAGCTTTGCTGCCAGCTTTGAGAAATGTGGGATCAAGCCTGAACAGCTGCAACACTCAGCTGCTTTCCAGTAGGACTGCCTCATGCAATATTATGTCTAGATTTTAAATGCCCTTCCTCTTCCGCTCCCAGATGTACGTGTGAGAGGTGCTTCCTGCAGGCACCACAGAAAAAAGCATCAGCAGTGCAGGCCACGGGCCCACATACTGCTCATTACCTTCAAGGAGACTTTCCTCTTCCACATGCCCAAGCCTCAGCTTGGGACTGCACCATCCTGATCCATGAAGTGAACTCAGCCCCCAGCCATCCCACTGCACAGGCCACCCTGAAGAAGAGTACTATAGCTGACCATAGGGACCTCCAAGTCCATCCAGCAGCCCATAGCTAAATGGCATCCACTGCTCATTCAGAGGGGAGGTCTTCTGCAGCAGTTGCCCATGGTGAGCCTCGCCAGGTTTTCTTTCATGAAGACAAACCAAGACAGTGTTCCCAGTGGATCAGAGCCTGAAATCCTTGCTCCATAAGACAGGAAGAGCGGTAACAATCCCTTTGCTTTCTGCCACTCCTTGCTGTTGCTAATGGTAGGGATAAGTTTTTTGTCTTTACTGATCCTATGTCCTCTTTAGGACAGCAGCAGGGTTACAGTAGTTCCCTCAGCTGGAGAAGGTTTGTCCCTATGGAAGGAAATTCAGCCTGCCCTGAAGCACTCACTATGAATAGACAAGACGAGAAAGGGATGAAAGGAAGAGGAGTGAATGATCTTAATCATGAGACAGAGAAACACTAAAAGGTTAATTGATTTGTCTAAGCTCAAATGAGAAATGTAGCTGGGAGCTGGAATTTGTATTGTGATCCTCTCCAGCACCTCAGGAAGTGCTCACTAATATTTTCCTAGCAGCCTCCAAGGATCTTATGAGGACTTCCAAGTTTGTTCCGGGAAGAGTGAGAATGGAGGCCCTGGGGCCACTAAGTGAAACTGTTTTGCTGTGAGCACCACCCCACTGGCACAGGACCAGTTACTAATGGGAAGGCACAAGCCACTTCTGCTCTGAGACACTACCCAGAGCCTTGCACTAGGAGCACAGCCATCCCAAAACTGAACACAGACATCTCTCTCCGCATGGCAGGAAGGAGAATGACGTGTCATCTCTGCCTTCCATGTGGAGGCAACTTCTTTTGCTGCCTGGGAAGAGATATCTCTCTCCAGGGAAGGATGCTGCTCCCTGCACTGACAAGGACTGCAAGGATCTTCCTGGCTTCATGGCCAAACACAGGGAGCACAAAGCAAAACACATCAGATGTCTGCCCACCTCACATCATCCTTGTGCCACAAGAACCTTCTATGGAGGCTGGGGAAGGGCTGGAGCTGAGCTGCCTCTCCATCCTCCTCCTCCCGACTCCAGCTGCATCTGATTACTCAAGTGTTTCCTGCTCCCTGAAGTGGGGAGTTTAATACACCTGCTGACATTTTTACTGGCCTTAATTCTAAATTAGTCTGTATATTCTTGCTGTCCATATCCATTTTGTCTTTTACTGAGGCTTGATGTATTTTGGCCTTTGGGAACCTCTGGGGCATGTTCATTGCATGCCACAGGGGAAAATAAAAATATTTTTTTTCACAGCTTAACATTTCCTTTCACCTCTCTCCATGTCTTGATGTGATAAGAGACCTATTTGTCCTTTTCTATACTCCTAGCACATCTTCTGACTGATTTCCAAGATGTCATGATTTGACATGACAGCCTCTACTGATAAGGGGGGTGGGGCTGTAAAGATGGCACCTGCAAGAAGTTGTTTACAACTCTCCCCAGCTCTGAGCCAGATCCACGTCTGGGGCTGAGCCAATTAGCCACCTCCACGATCACTTTTTAAGAAGAAGCAGAAGAGGAGCTTTCTTCCTCCATCTTCTTCCCGATTCTTTTTTCTTCCTCTGGCTGGTGGTGGTGCAAGGAGTAGGAACAGTGAGAGAAACAACCATGCAGACTCCAAGGTCAGTGATGAAAGAGAGGAGGAGCTGTACCAGAGCAGAGACTTCCCTGCATTCTGTGGAGAGAACTGGTGAAGCTGAGATTTATTTTCATGTCTTTAAAGACTCCGCACCAGCAGCAGAGACTCATTTTGATAAAGCTGGCCCCGGACCAGGGGCAGCGACTCA
>WBNH01003229.1:160894-212869 GCA_013401255.1 Urocolius indicus
GGGGAGGAGGGAGAGATATCGGGAGCAGTGAGCTGGGCCCGGGAAGAAAGGAGGGATGGGGGAGGGAGATCTTAAAGTGCTGGTTGTCATTTTCTCATCATTCTACTCCCTTTTGCTTTTATTCCATTCTGTTTCTTGTAGAATAAACTTTCCTCCTTTCCTCTCTAAGTCGAGTACTGGAGTTTGTTTTGCCCGGCACCGTAATTGGCAGTGAGCCCTCCCTGCCCTTGTCTCAATCCACAACAACCTTGCTTGTCTTTGTACTCCCATTTCGCTGGGGCCTCCACCATCCTAACGAGAGTGGGGGTGAATGGGGGCACCGAGCGAGAGACTGTCATGGTGCTGCTGTGCTAGCTGGGCCAAACCACGACACAAGGCTTTGGAAGTAGCAAATTCCCTCCCATCAGAGCCATCCTCTGCCTTGCCTGCAGGCAAGTGTGGGTTGGAACTCCAGTTTACCCTTTGGTTCACATTTTGTCTTCCTGATACTGCTTTAAAATCCTGCTGCTCTGCCCTAGTCACAAGGCACAGATTTCTCCTCCTGAGAAATCTGTTATATGTGTGGATGGGTTTTGCATAAAGTACGACCAAAAAAACCCAGACTTATGTTGTCAGGAGAAGAAAGTGAAAGGAGGCCAGTAGAAATGGGGAGGAAAGTGGAGGTGATGGTGTGTAAAGGGATGCTCCTGCAGTCATTCACACCCTTGTACAGCTCCTCTTGTGTTTGTTTGCCCTACAAAATGTCTTGGTGGCAACATAGATGTGACTCCCTGTCCTGGTTTAGGCCCATCAGGGAACAAAAGACCACGATTAGCCTCAAGTACCAAAGACTTAAGGATTGCTAAAGGGCAGGGAGGGCTTAATTGCTGCTTAAGGTGCAGGACAAAACAGAGCAGGCTACTCGGCTTGGGGAAGAAAAACAGAAAACAATTTAATACCAACTAAAACATAAAACCCCAAAAACAGAACCAAAACAAAACAACACAGAATGGTACAGAGATGAAGAGTCCGACCAGCCCTTTAAGACCACCTGCTCCCCACCCCTCTCCTCTTCCCGGGCTCAGAGCCCTGATCCCGGTGTTTTATACCTCCGTCCCCCCTGAACGGCCCAGGGGGGCAGGGAGTGGGGGTTTCAGTCAGTCCGTTCCTGGTGGCTTCTGCCGTTTGTCTCACCTCAGGGCAAGTGGGTTCCGCACCAGTCCTCCTTGCAAGTCCGTGAGGTACCACACACACATGGCAGCCCTGCACGGGCTGCACCGACGCACATTTGTCCCAAAGCCCTGCACGGGCTGTACCGATGCTCATTTGTCCCAAAAGTTGCTGCTCCTCTCTGCCTCTCGTGTGGGGCTGCTCTGCGGTGCACAGGCTCTCCAGCATGTCCTGTGCCATGACCGCCTCCCCCACACAGTCTCTGGCCCGTCCGGGCACACTCACATGAAGTTGCTGCTGCTGATCCATAGGTTGCAGGGGTACCGGCTGCACTCTCACCACGGCTTGCAGAGGGGTCTCTGGTCTGATGCTCCATCCTTCCTCCTTCTCCGACTGTGGGGTCCGCATGGTCGCCTCCATCTTGTACCACTCTTACACCTCCTGCCTCGCACCTCAAATTCCCGTCCCTAAATAGTGATGGCAGAGGCACCAGATTGGCCCAGCTGGGCCGGGAGGTGGGTCTGAACCCAGGAGTCGGGGGAGAGTCTAAAAAACTTTTACCGGGTCTTCACTGCAACCCGCTCCCCCTGTTACTAAGCAAAAGCAACTCCTTGCTAAATCATGACACTCCCACATCTGGTGAAAGCAGGAAGGATGCAGTTTGGAGGAGGAAGGCTGGAGGAGGGCTGGTGGCGATGCTCGAGTTTGGATGAGGTGTCTCAGGGAGGCCAGTGTTCAACTACCTGAGGTGCAAAGGCAGAGTAGGGAGAGTGGATGACAACTCAAGTGTGCTTGCAGGAGGTAGACAGGATGGTGGCTCCTGGGTAGTGGCAGCTTTCCAGGTAAACAGCATCTCAGAGCTACAAGGAGGCAACAGAACGGAGCTGGTGTTTTTGCTATCCTCTGTCCTGTCTTCCTTGTGGATGTAAAACGTGGTTTGGTTGGCTTTGGGGTCTCCTTCCTTTCATCCATGACCACCTTCAGCTCTTCCAGAGTTTGGTATCCAAAACTGTCCGGACACAACATTATCATCATCACCACCACCATCATCATCATCACCACCTCTTTGCTGACACAGAATGCCCGTTGTCCTGACTGCTACCATACTGGAAGCAGAGGCATTCTCTGGCCTCTTTGGGGGCGTGCTGCTCACTCATGTCTTTTACAGTCTGCAGTGGACAATTTTCCTCTCCTACACATGATATATTGTATTTCAGGAACTGCATTTTCATTGCAGTTGATCAGGCCCTTCGCTGTGCTGCCTTTGCATGACAGCAGGTCTGACTCCAGACTGAGCCAAGCGATGCTGAGGTGAGGGAGAAAGAAGTGGCTTATATAAATATGTACAGGAGCACAGCCAGGTGAGGAAATAGCTCTGCAAATCCTACCAGAAAAATATCATGAGAACAAAGTGCTACCAGGCCCCAGAGCTGTAACTCTCATTCCCTTCGCATGCAGATCTCCCCATCTCAGGGTGAATGAGTGGAGAAGAAGACAGCCTCTGGCTTACAGGAGACAGTTATTCCACCCTCAGTGTAATGACTCACTGTGTTTATACAGTTAAACTATTAAGATAATTTTGCTCCCCAGACTCTCAAAGCTTCTCATTAGCCTCTGGCGGCTTTAGGTTTGGAGCCATTTACATGAACTGGAGACTCCTTTCCATGTAATTGCTTGCCCCAGTTGTTGGCCTTGTTGGGCTGGTTTGGCTGTGCCCAGGGCAGCTCTGGTAATCAGCTGCAGGTTCAGGTTCTCGTGCAGGACTTAGATAGTCCTGCTCCTGCGTACCTGGAGTAACCACAGGCGTTCTAAGACTGGAACACTGAAGTAGCAGAAAAGGTTTTGGTGACGCACGAGTGAGTCAGGAGCTGCAGTGCCTGAGAGCAGGCTGGTGGCAGCACCGCAACCACAACAGAGTGGAACGGCCACAGCACTCGCGTTTGAGCGGGGTGGCTTCAGCCAGAGCTCTTACCTACCTGGGGTCATTCCTTGTGTTTTCCAGGGTGCGTGCGGCCTCTCTGAAGCTCCTCTCCTGGCCTTGGGGTGCCAGGTCCTCAGACAGGCCTGCACAGCTGCTTTTCTGGAGGCAGACAGGACTGTGCAGATCAGAATGTGGTCCAGAGGATCTGGTGCCACCACAGCCTGGGACCTGCAGTGGCCCTCAGCAACACTGGGGCTGCCCCCACGGACACCATGCCCTGCAGCAGAGACAAGCCCTCTCTCAGCATGTAGCTCTCTCATCCCAGAATGTAGCTAGGATGGAGGAGCTGAAGGAGAGGCCGTTTCTCTCCTTGAGCCCAGAGGGGATGGCACTTGAGGAGAGCACATCAGACACGTGGTTGCGGGTGTGGAGCTGTGACTTACTCACATTGCATGGCGGGCCAGGAAGGGGCAGAAGATCAGTCAGGATGTTCTCCCAGCATGACAGCAGTGGTACATGCTTTGCTTTTCTGTGTAAACAGGTCTAGAGGACTTTAAGTAACTTTTGGATAGACTTAGCAAAACACCAAGTAAATGGACTTCCAGTTCAAGCACATCTGGACACCAAAGTACTTGGGTCTCATTTGGTCTTTACTCAGAGTCAGACATATTAGATCTCCCCAGATTATGAAAGATCTCAGATTCACCTCTGGAGACAAATTCTATGACTCAATCAGTTCAACATTGAGTTTCAAGTCCCTTAAGCCGTAGTTTCCAGTACTATGCTGCCATTCAGTTAGTGGGAAGCACTCTGAAGGCAGTTAGGCTGTGCCACTGAAGGCTTTGAGACCTCTAGTATCCAAGTCTTGTCCCAGCTAGGAGAGTATGCAACCAAGCCTTTGCTGGTGGGAACAAAAATTCAGATGATCACAAATTTGCCCCCAATGAACAGCACCTTCCTTCAGCTGCTGGCCAGGCAAAAGTCACTTCAGAGGTGCTGGCAGCAAGCTCCAGGCACATGTATGCAGGCCTGAGGGGCCTCTGATTAGCTCAGCTTGTTAATCTGCCCACATGTGCCATGTTTCTCCTCTCCAGGAGCTCCCAGCTGCTTTGGCACCTGGCAAACCTCTCATATTCCCCCTTCCTCCCTCCTCTTCTATAAGCACCTGCTTCTGCAGCAAGAGGGGGAGTGGATGCCTTTCCCCTTCTGCAGGTCTGATTTCCATGCAGCGTGAATCCCATTGCCCAGACACGTGTCCCCATTTGAAAGCGAGAGACAGGCAGCAGCTGCCCTGTGCCCCCAGCCATCGCCCCCCTATTCCTGCACTCCCCACACTGCTGGACCTTTGCCAGCCCTCTCCTGCCGTCCCACTGTATCATTCACGTCTCTGCTCCTCAAACTCCACATGGGCCCTTTGGGTGAGCAAAAGCTACTCAAAAGTGCACTGCAACATGAGCCTCTGCTCCCCTGCCTGCAGCCCCCGGCCTGGCAGCAGTGTCTCCTGCTTCCCTCCCCTCTCCCTCCTGTCCCCTCCTCCTGGATCTGTGTCCTTAAGTCAATGTCAGCTGCTGCAGGCAAATAGGGATATGCAAAGTGCCAGTTTGTGATGGGAAGGAGCCAAAAATCCTGAGTCACCCTGTCTGCCTGCCCCTGTAGGTGTGGACATCTCCAGGAGCAGTTCAAACCTCCCAAGTGGTGCCCCTTCCTCACTATTGGCTGGAAACATCACATTTGAGATAATGCTTGCAGTGATTTTGCCTGGGCCAGGTTTTGGTGGCAGCAGGGCTACAGGGGTGGCTTCTTGAAACAAATTGCTGCCAGAAGCTTCCCCTGTAGCTGACAGAGCCATTCTAAGATGGACCCACAGCTGGCCAAGGCCTGGCTGATTAGTAATTGAGGTAACACCTTTGTTTAATAACATGTTTGAGAAAGGAAGAAGTTGCTGTGCAGTTGCTAAACTGCAGCAGCAACAGGGAGTGAGAATGTGACACATCCAGGTCAGTGGAGAAAGAGGGGGAGGAGGTGCTTAGGCACTGAAAGAAAGATTCCCCTGTGACCTGTGGTGCAGCCCATGGTGAGGCAGCTGTGCCTCTGCAGCCCGTGGAGGCCACTGGGGAGCAGAGATCCACTCACAGCCCATGGACCCCACACCATAGTGGGTGGATGCTTGCAGGAGGCTGTGACTCTGTGGGAAGCCCATGTTGGAGCAAGTTCCTGACAGGACCTGGGAGCCTGTGGGGTGAGAGGACCCTGCACCAGAGAGCAGGTTTGCTGTCAGGACTTGTGATCCTGTGAGGGACCCAGAATGGAGCAGTTGGTACCTGAAGGACGGTTCTCCTGGTGGATGACCCACGCCGGGCAGGGTGTGAGGAGCTGCCCCATGAGAGGCCCCATGATGGAGCAGTTTGTGAGAAGCTGCGGCCCATGGGAAGGATCCACATTGGAGAAGTTCATGAGGGACTGTCTCCCATGGGGAGGGACCTCACACTGTAGCAGTGGGAAGTGTGAGGAGGTGTCTCCATGAGAAGAAGCAGCAGCAAAGTCCATCTGTAATGAACTGACCACAACCCCCATCCACTGCACTGCTGGGGGAAAGGAAGGAGAGTCCTGGGAAGAGGGAGGGACAGGAGGAGGTGTTTTAAGATTCAATTTTATTTCTCATCTCCCTGTTCTGATATTTTATTAATAAATCAAACTATTTTCTCCCCAAGTTGAGTCTGTTTTGCCCATGATGCTGATTGCTGAGTGATCTCCCCGTCCTTATCTCAGCACACAAAACTCTTGATTCATTTTTTCTCTCCCATCTAGTTTAGATGGGGTACTGATAGAACAACATCTGGCACCCAGCCAGGGCTAAAACCACCACAATGTTAATCCTGGTGACTGAACAGCATTGTGATGACGCTTTGGTGCAGCACTGTTTGCTGGTGTGGTGAAACAGCCCACCTGCCTGTCCCCCTTCCTCCCCTCCCCTTATGCCAGTGGCTGCTCCTAGTAAAAACATTAGCCGTGGCTTCTCTGGAAAAAAAAAACAAACACGTGACAGTTACAAATCCAGCACGGCCGAAGCAGCCCTGAAAAGAATAATCCCTTGTTGGGAGTGCTTGTGCTGACCCTTGGCAGAAGCTACTGATGCTGCTGACCCTACCCAACAGTTCTTTCAGAGATGGTCAAGGTCTCACCCAAACCTTCCCTCCAGCACACAGGCCCTGGTGCTGGGTAACACCTTGCACCCAGACAGAAGCCCCAGAGCAGGATCAAACCTGACATCCACGAGGACGTCACCAGCAGGGAGCCAGGAAGTGTCCCTGTCTGTGCCTGTGTACCTCCATGCATCCCTCACACACACCACACTGCTGGGTGACCCCTCTGGGATCAAACCCCTGTGGTTTAGGATATTTCTGTGCCTGCAAGGACGGAAGCAGTATGTGCTTGAGCCAGCTCTGTGACTGCCTCCTCGTCGGATGCCACACCAAAGCCACGTGGTTCAGCATCCAGCTCCATCAGGTACTGACAGCCCATGGCCCCTGTCCAGACAATCGAAGTCGGGGGTTGTACCAATAGCCTCTGTCCACCCAAAGCAGAGGATTATATCAAGAGCCAGCAGAGAAAAGTTGTGCTTCCCTCCCCTTGTGTTTACCCCACATACACAAAATGCAAACGAATATTTAAAAACATACCCTGCAGGGCACTGGCAGGGGACTAGGTGGCACCTCTGTGTCACTGTGTCAGCTGGTTCAGGGCCCACAGCAGCATGGCTGGGATGTCAGTTATCCAAGAGAGGAGCAGGAGGAGCAGTCAGTCCCTGGAAGAGCAGAGCAGCAGCACGGGCCTGGCCAGTGGGCCTCCAAGGGCTGCTTGGCTCTCAGTAAGCATCCACCTCCCACACACCACTTATTTCCTTTTCCAAGGCTTCCATTACGTACTCCAAATGGCTTCATGATTGATTAAACTTTTCCAACAAACTAGCTGGGAGGCAAATATTGTCTCATGCGAGAGATGAGGGTACACTGACCAAAATCACACAATCCTATTATAAGAAGTAAGAGGATGGAAACCTGCAGAGCTCTGATTTTGCTCATTAGTGGCAGGCAGAGGCTCTGTTCCAGGTGGGAGTACAGCTGTAACCCAAAGGAGCTATTTCTCACCCAGGAGTCTGCTGGGAGACCATCTAGTCTAACTGCCCTGTGGTTATGGCAGAAATCATAGAGTCACAGAATGGTTGGGGTGGGGAGGGACCTCCAGAGATCATCCAGTCCAACCCTTGCTAAAGCAGGTCCACTTAGATCAGGTCGCACGGAAACGTGTCCAGGTGGGTTTGAGAAACCCCAGAGGAGGCTCCACACTCTCCCAGGGCAGCCTGTGCCAGGGCTCCCTCACCTCAACAGTAATGAAGATTTTTCTTGTGTTTAAGTGGAACTTTTTCTGTCCCAGCTTGTGCTTGTTACCCCTAAAAATGAGAAGATGAAGGTTGCTACCTGGTAGTAAGGTAATGTTTGCAATCCTGGGTTAAAGTGGGAGGTTTAAAAAAAAAGGCGAGAGGGGGGATAAAAGGCAATTGCATCTTTTGCAGAGAGAGAAGTCGGAATTCTGTATGCCTCTGGGATTTGGCGCAGGAGCTGCAGGTGATGGATTTGATCAGCAGGCTTTGTAGTCCCATCTCCTGCACACCCACAGCATGAGAGCTGACAAGATTTGAGGCTGAGCTCTTCCCTGCTGAGTGACTTGGCAGACTCTATAACTCGCAGAGTTATAAAGAAGGTACATTTATTTGGCGCCGGGCGCACAGGGGATGGCTCCACCACAAACGTGCACACTCCACTCTGCAACTTGCTTGGCTTATATTTGTTACAAAGTTACAAAATCATATGATGAGATTATCGACCTATACAAAGACACAACGTGTCCCCGATTTCCCATGCAAATTAGGTCTTTTCTTCATTTCATTTGTTTGATGTCTCCCAGTGATAGTCTGTGATGGTCTTTGGGGCCTTGGGGATGAAGGCTGATAAGTCCTGAGGCTTTCTCACTCCTTATCTTTGCGCAACTTCAGATATCATTTGGCCCCTCACCAAACCTGGTTTCTGCCTTCAAGGAAGTTGGAGGACCCGGGAGATATTGTGTAAGGGGATAAGCACGACCTTTACAGCTTGTGTGTGAATTTTGTCTGTCTGAAATAGAAGCTTTCCAACAAGTAAGCTTTATACTACAGCAATAAGTCAGTATAAGGTTTATTAGTACATGTTAGTGTATAAAGCTCTACATCATGAGAACATGCTGGTGCCTTGTGAGCTGAGCTTGGCCCTCAGTGCTGGCAGGTGAGAGGCTCCAGTGCTGGCTCCCAGCAGCATCCCACTGCCAGCCAGTGCCCCACAGCCCTGGCACCCTCCTGGCAGCCCTGTTGGGTGGCACGGTGCAGAGCAGGCAGCACGCATCACACGTCCTCAGGAAATGCATGCACCATCGAGCTTCTGGCTCCAGCAATATCTCTGCTACTGACATGGCAGGAAAACTGCCCTTGAAACCGAGTGCACATGGCGGGGATGAGGCACGGAGAGGAAGAAGCTGGTGCCATGAAGAAACCAGTCAGGACTCAATAGCCAAAGTGACTATTAAGCAGGGATTCTTTATTGCAGTGCTGGGGAATACAGGGGATTTCTCACTAAACGTGCCTACCTCAGCCTTTGGATTTTCAGTTTATATTTACAGCCAACATGAATATTCATCACATTTCCAGGAAAGGGACCACCCATAGTCTCATCCTGGTCCACCCCAGTTACACCTCCATCACGCTTTTTTCAGTGTCCTCTTGCTTCCTTCAGTGGTCATTAGGGATCGCTGTTGGATTAAGATCCAAACTTTCCTTGTGATGTATCTTTACTCCTGGGTCCTTGGATAGGATGAAAACTGGCCTAAAACCTCTGCCATCCCAAATAACAGTTTTGTTTAGGGTTAGGCAGGTCTTGTAATTATCAGTGGAATACAATGTCCAAATGTTCAAGTGTAGAACTAATGCAATAGCTTTGCCATAATAATTTTGTTTGGGTACATGCCAGCCTTAAAACTATCAGCGCTAAGCAATAGTAACTTCGTTTAGGTACACACCAGTGCTGAGCAACAGTTATGTTACAAGAAATAGCTGTGTCTAATAGCTCTGTTTGTCGGCTTACAAGACAAGCAGTTTCATAAAACTGTATGTGTGATTTTCTAACTAATATTGTAAGTTTCAATAAGCAAGCTTCCATAACCTAAACTTACTGATCTACCTGTGAATCAAGCAAAAGGAGGAGATGTTACAGTGAGCCAAATGAGACTCCAGTGAGACATCTCCTTCAGTGGTCTAGCCAAACACAGACTTTGGTTTGGTTTTTGAAGGGAAATAAGGACACTGGTTTGCTCAACCCATGGCCTAAAGAGCCTCGGGAATGGACCTTTCTGTTATCCTCTCTGGAACCAGTCCTGGAACTACAAGGATGATTTTGCCATCAAAACACAGCTGGGCAAGAGAGAGAGAAAATGTCAAACCTGCTGCTTTTTGGTGCCCGGTAGTTGAAGACCCAATCTGACAAGTCCTGTGAGGAACAGCTGAGGGACCTGGGGATGTTCAGCCTGGAGAAGAGGAGGCCAAGGGGAGACCTTAATCACTCTCTACAGTTCCCAGACAGGAGGCTGTGGTGAAGTGAGGATCAGTCTCTTCTAAGCTACAAGTGATAAACGAAACAGCCTCAAGCTGCACCAGAGGAGGTTTAGATTGGAGATTAGGAACAATCTCTTTCCCACAGGGTTGCTCAGCCCTGGCACAGGCTGCCCAGGGCTGTGGTGGAGTTTGCTCCCCTGGAGGGATTCCAAAGCCATGTAGCTGTGGGGCTGAGGGACACGGTTTAGTGGCGACCATGGCAGTGCTGGGGTAACAGCTGAACTTGATGAAGTTTAAGATCTTTTCCAATCTAAACCATTCTGTAATTCTGTGGTTCTGTGTTGAGTTTCTCTTATTGTCACTCAAAAGATGCCTGAAAATGTTTCTCAGAGCCTTATCTCCAAGGACACCAGCTTAATAGTTGGGGCTTTTTGTCTTTTTTGCTTTGGTTATGTGAGACTGACAGCTGGAAAAATACATTTAATGGAGCATTAAGAGGTATTGATAAGAGTAGTCCTGGAATGAATTCAGCTGGTGCAGACTGCAGCATGCCCTGTGTGACACAAGGGTCATGCTTTGTGAACAGCTGTTAATGGGAAGCAAACCCCTCCAGTCCAGGGTGTGCAATACTCTGAGAGAGCAGCTAGTCCAGAAACCAAATCCCTGCAGCTCAAAGATCAACTAGTCAGCAAGACATATTCCAGAGCATTCGCTTAATAGTACCATGAGCTTTTTAACTAGAAACATGTAAATTTAAAAAAAAAAAACAAAACAAAACAAAAATAAGCCCAGAGTGGTTCTGGGTGTGCAGCAGCACAGCAACCATCCAGAGCTTCAGCAGCAGAAAGCCTTCAAGGAGACAGAGCAACGTCATTTCTGCTGTGTTTCTCCTTCCAACAAATCCTCTTGAGGAAAATCCCTCTGAGAAACAGAGATCTTGGCCTTCGTTCTGGCCTTCCCAGCATCCATTTGACAATGTTGCTTCAAGATCAGTCCTAAATTCACCCTCTGATTTCACAGGGCTAGCAAGGATGACCATCACATGATGGCTTCAGCTCTCTTCTGGCCAGGACAAAGCCTCTGTTTGGAAGTGATAGATTCCTCTGACACTTAGCTTCCTTTACAATATTTTATAAAGCCCAGCTCACCTTTCCTATCACCACAACTCACAGTTTTTTAAAAGCAAGAGGTATTAATCAACACCTCTTAATGCTCTATTAAATGTATTTTTCCAGCTGTCAGTCTCACATAACCAAAAGGCTGTTCCCACTAAACAGGAATTAAATGGAAAAACATCACCAAAACAGAGAAAAATCATTTTCCTGGAGCATTTGAAGAATGGAGAAATGTTTCAAAAGCCTTTCCATGCCTAAGGAATTTTCAAAACACAAACCAAAATAAAATCCAGCTGACCAGATGGCAGATTCAGATGATCGAGTTGTCTGCCCAAACCACCATCAATTGTAAAATACCCTTTTGTAAAATCTATTTTATTCCATAGAAACACTTGGTGCTCACCATCACACAGCCAAACAACTCTGCCCAAGAACTGAGGGTTTTAGATCTGCTCCAGACCAGCTCCTCTGAGGTTCAGCTCAGCCCAGAGCTGATCTGCCACGTGTTTCACACTCTCTGGTTGCTCAAGAGGCTTGGTGACAGGACACTGGTTCAACCAGTTTGCAGTGGAAATGCAGCCCCAGAAGCATTCTGGTCAGCCCTGTGCACCAAGATATAGAAAGGCCTTTCTTTATGTGTTTAGGAATAACCACGATGCTGGTGCCCCAGGTTGGTTGTTGTCCAATTTAGTTTTGCTGTATTTACTTCAGGTTAGGCCCTTTCATCCCAGTATGTAAGTTGTTTAAAGGTGAAATAGTACCTTTCAGAGTTTTGGTTTGGCTTGTTATTTTTAAGGCTTTCTACATGTGTTCTCAGAGGTGCTTGGGGTTGATGTTTCAGAGATGGTCTCTCTTACCATCTTAGTCTCTTCCACAGCCCTGTGGTGTATCAACAACGCAGCCATTTGTGTGGCTATTTTACCGAGCAAGGCAAAAGATTGTGGGATTTTGGAGAAAATACCCTCAGCACACAATCTGCAACCTTGCCATTCTCACTCATCGGAGGTTAATTAATTCCTTCCCTAATTGAAAAGGAGACTTAGTTTTGGGTCAAAACCCCACTAAACAGATGCCTTCCAGAGAATGTCCTTGACATTTGGTTTTAAATGTGTGTTAGTGATCATGCCAATGCTTCCAAGCAAAGTCACAGCTCCCAGAAGAAAGCCTTAATCGTTAACCATAAAATAGGCAATCTCCCTGCAGTGTAGAGAGCAGGGCTTGGGATGAAGAAAACATCAAAGGCTGTCAGGGTGTGGGCACAGTCCCAAGCAAGCCTGGGAGAGCAGTGAGCAGGGGCCACTCAGCCCATCAGTGAATCTGAGAAACCTGCTATAGTAGAAATTATTCCTGACCATAGTAGGGGGGCTGATACTGGATGGTCTTTAAGAGTCCTTTCAACCCAAAACATGCTTTTAGCACCTGAAGATGTTTTTTCTCCCCTCAGCTACTGGTCTGCAGCAATGACAGGACTGGACTCTGACTGTACCCATCCCATGAAGACTTCTGGTTTCCTTACTATCCAAAAACAGGGTTCTCACTTGTATTCCTCCTCAATAATTAACCAAAAGCATCCAGAGATGGCTGAGCAGGTCTCAAATTCAGGTGATCTTCACATCTGCTGTCACAATTTTATGTGCAAACTCAAGAGGAGCAACTGGGCTCACAAAGTCTGGTGAAGCTTTTCATCCCCAAGCTAATTTGATTCTAGTTGTTATGTATTCAAATATTCAGATGGCCTTGTGCAAGCACTAGTTAGCTACATTTTGTTAAACAAATGAAACGAAACTGTGATCCTGGGAGGCAGAGCTTGCTTTGATTTTCTCAAGGCTGAGGATAAGGGGGCTGGAAACACAGAAGTCATGCTGGTGGTTCACTTTGCAAGGGCACTGCCCCGGGGGGTGGATTGTCTCCCATTGTCAGCCCAGCATTTTTATCAGCTGCCCCACAAACAGTCTGCCCTCTGATCACTCTCATGGCACACACTGAATGTTTGCTTTCAAACACTGAAGCCAAAGTCAGTTGCCAAAAAGGACACCCAGGACCTCAAATGGCTTGGATGGAGAGAAGGTTTTTTTTAAATGTCTGAGTGTGTACACAGAACACATCGAGCCAGCTCTGCAAACAAACCAGTGTCATCACCTGGAAGTTCCCAGCAGCAGGACGGGAAAACTGGCACCAAAGAAAAGCAAAGCCTGCAGCCACTACCAGGCACGCTGGAGCTGAATGAGCACCAGATTCTGGGTAACTGGGCCGAAAATGTTCTCTGGGTTCTTTTTCTCCTCTGTTTGCAGAGCTTGTGCTGTTCTTTCCTTACACCTTGGTGCAGAATCCAAATAACTCTCTCCTAGAAACAGGAGGCAGGACCAAATGGCATCTCAGTGACTAGTCAGTGCCTGCAGTCTTCTTAAACCCTGAGGAAACAGAAATAGGGATATGTTAATGAAAGGGGCAGGGATCGGGAGACAGTCTTCTGCTCTGTTTTGGTGGGAGGTAAAGGTTGAGCCAAGAAGTCTGTAATTTAGGGCTTGAGGAGAAAACACTATAAAAATAATATTTCCCCCTTCAGAGTGATATCTTCATCTTCTGTGGTGGGGTTAGAAAATGTACACAAAAGGCAACTGGCCTTTACATCAGCCCCCATGTCTTGGCCCTTCTTTCTTCCAGGAGGATGCAGGGGAAAGCTCCTGAATTCACTATCAGTGACTCAAAAGCAGTCAGGGACTGTAGGCAGAGCTTGAGCCCAAAGGATCCCCTGGGGAAGGAACAGAATCAGGATAGGCAAAGCTATGTTGTGATTTCTGGGACAAAAAAAAAAACTGTAAACAAGCTATTGACCCACTGAACTCCAGCTACAACAAGGGGACAAACCGCACAGGGAACACTGAGCTCCACTAGACTCTGCTCCCTCAGGTCAGGTTCCAGTGAACACAAATTACAGCTATCAAAAGAGTTTCCTTAAGCATCATCTGCTGCTGCTTCATCTGGAAGCACTCCAAGCTCCCTGGCATCATCACTATGCTCAAAAATACTCTTTTAAATGACCTTTAATAACTTTAAAAGCCTACATTTCCTACATCTCACACTCAGTGCCTTCACAGCTTTATACGTGTATCCTGAGCCCAATACATCAACATGTGATACTTCTCAGGTGTCAGTGTTTGTACTGGCAGAGCAGTTTTGCCAGAGAGTATGTGGCCATGCAATACCAGCAGCTTTCCAATACAAAGCTGGTTCAATGTGGGCACATCACCAGGCTGATGCTGTTCTACCCCTGGAGGAATCTGTAACATACAAGTGCACTGATGCTAGTGTTGCTCCTAGAACAACACATACAGTGAGAACAGAGAGTAACTACCTTACAGAGATGGTCAAATCCATGCCAAGATTTCTGGCACATTGCCCAGTTGAGAGATGACTTAGACTTGGTATGAGACATCTACCTGACAGGAGAGGAAGGTCCTTAAGGTAGGATGAACCTGCTCATTGTGCTGAAGGCAGGGTTGCTAAAATGTTTGTGCTGCCCAATACAAACCCATACTGGGAGCGGAGACAAGTCCAATTGAAAGAGATGTATCCAGAGACATTGACTCACCATTGAACTCCAAAAGCTCAAATCTCTCCCACACATGAAGACAAAAAAGGAACATAACCAGGAAATCTGGGACATAAACTCCATAATGATTGAACTTTTCAGAGGGAGACTGTGTTTTTATTAGATCCTCTGAATTTTATATTACCAAATCCAGCAGCTACTGAAAGCAGAAAGCTCAGCTTGAATGTCTGAAGAGAGTGAGGATGCTGGTGCCCCCTTCCTCGGGACATTACTGCCTAGAGAATCTGTGCTGGAGATCCCACTATATGGCATCATGGTGTCCTTTGAAACCACTCTATTGTTGCCAGCACTTGCACAGTGTCAAGCTCAAAGTCTGGGAGGTGGCTGCAAGCCATGAACCAGCCATGCAAAAGCAGAAGCAACATGAGCTGGAGTTGGGGGAGCTGCTTCCCTGGGACGCCCACACTTCAGTGTTGCCACCTCGCTCTGGTACTGAGCACTAACGTGTGGTGGCCCTGAGGGGCCGTGGCAGAGCATGGCCCTGTAGATTTCCTCAGAGAAGCAGTGACTTTTGTAACAGGGACATTCGCACAACTGCTATTTATAGTATCACCAATTTTGCCTCTCTTTTCCAACCCTTCTTCTTTCTGGGTCTTCTTTACTTCCATGAGAAGTGAGAACAGAAGTTGACACACATGGTGGTTTCATATATAACGCAGTTGTAGCAGATAGCCATGGAAACTGCTGCCTAGACATGACTTCATGGTTCTTATTTTTGTCTTCTTTTAATTAAACTGAACAGTAGAAAGGATCCTAACCACGAAATTCACCTCTCCTCAGGAAACATCATTACCTGTCAGCTACTCAGTAGTTTTAAATACTTATTTATAGAAGTACTTTATAAAAGCTCCCATGTTTATAAAGAAACCTGGCAAAAAATATACTAAGAAATCAAAACGAGTTGGGTGAAGTCAGAAAGAAAAACAAATGAAGGTGCTATGGAAAACTTTACCTCAAAGTAAATTTCAAAAACATGAAGTCTGAGTCTTGAGCATTCATCCACAAACATAATTCATTGTAAATGAAAGGTCTGATTGACTTTTTTTCCTTCAGAGAGACCAGTACTTTTCCAAACAACTTCACCGGGGGATTTACGAATTAGCCATGTTTCTTTACAGCTGTAGCTTCCTAATTAGGCGTTCATTCTAAGGTGTATTTTTTAAGCCCTTCAAACCTGAGACATTACACCCAATCTTCCATAATCTCTTCCTGAGGAAATGATTGTATTATTTAATAGTCTTTGTGTCAGATAATTACAGCAGGCTTCCTTCCCCCTTACCGTTCCCCCTCCTCTTGATTTACGTCTGCAAGAGGCTCACAGGGCCAGAGTGTCTGCTGACTTCCAGGGTATAATTATTCAGCGAGATGTGGGCAAGAAGAGAGAAGAACATGGGCTGAGTGAGGTTATTCCTTGTGGAAGATTTGGAGTTTTAACATGAAAGTTGCAATCCCTTTCCTTCAATACGTATGTGCCAAGGCAAATACAGCGTGGTGGCTTCCTTGCAGGCTGCAGGAGGAAGTGCAAGAGTGGAGAAAGATCCCACATGTAGAGGAAACTCTGAGAGTCTCCAGATGGCAAAAACCAGAGCAGAGGTTAGCAAGCCTTTGGGCAGATTCCAGACAGGGCTTTTTCTGTAAGCCAACAGAGGTTAAGTGTTTTTCTAGGTGGGGAAGACGTCTCAGAGATGTCTTCAAGCTGTCTCCAAGGTAGAACACAAACAACTAGTACTTTTTTTGCCCTGTGCAATGCTGTACTTTTGGCTCCCCTGCTTCTCTAGTGACTTGGTGGGAACTGGGAGCTTCTCATGGATGTGGGAACTCTGCCATGTGCCATTTGAACTCTGCCTCTACCTTGAAAATTTTGGGCTTTGAAAATTAGGAAGAGCAGATCAATTCCTGAGTCATATTTCATTTCCCTAAGGAGGGAAAGATGAATGAAACTAACACTCCCTATGCCTGGCAGCAGAGTCAACATTTGTAAGGCTTTCTGAGCAGAGACTTATTCCAGCACAGAGCACTGCCTGTGACCTGTAACCAATCCCATCACCTCCATTTGCCCTTCTGCCTTTCCTAGCACCATTCCTCAGAGAAGCAAGGGGGTCAATGTATTCACAAAGCTCAGAGTGGGCTGCCTGCAGGCTTTATCAGCTGATCCCTATTTAATAAGACTGGTAAATATAAATCATATACACACAACCACACAGAGCTTTGTTTGCACATTATAATACAATTGCACTTAGTGCTAAGTCAGCAGCAGCTCCCAGTACTTTGAAAATGAAAGACACACAAAGTGAATTTCACATCAGAAAAAACCCAAGCAGCCTGTTTGCTACCCATCAGTGGTGTTGCCTGGGTACCAAGGACAGTAGCTCCTTTCTGCTTCTGTCAGGACCCGGTAAGCACAGACTGTATTTTGTTTCACTCCAGAGCCACTATGGCCATTTATTCCCGTGAAAGCTCCCTTTGCTGCTGTGTGTGGATCCAGGCTGGCACCAGCTGCCTGCTTGCTGAGGGAGCTGGCCCAGGGCTGCGTCATGGATCTTTGAAGGGAGGATTTGAATTCTTAAAAGCCTTATCACTTTTGTGAGGTGTAGCAAGCAGTGCTTCTTCCTACCTGCTTTTTTTTTTTTTTTTTGTAAGACACTGAAACAAGAAGGAGTAACAGACACAAGCTGTAACACAGGGAGTTCCACTGGAATATGAGGAGAAATCTCTGCTGTTCAGGTGAGGGAGCCCTGGCACAGGATTCCCAGGGAGGGTATGGAATCTCCTCCTCTGGAGGTTTTGCAGAACCCACGTGGATGTGTTCCTGTGTGAACTGATTGAGAGGAACCTGCTTTAAGCAGGGGGTTGGACTGAATGATCTCTGGAGGTCTCTTCCAACCCCCACCATTCTGGGATTCTGTTGAAGCAGGGCTGTGCCATGCTGCCCCGAGCTCCTGGCAACAGCTGTACCTTGCTGGGAGAACTGAACAGTAGAGAAATGGTAGCAGGATCTGCAGACTTCTGGCTGCTGGACTTGTGGTTTTATCTACCCTGAAAAGCTGCAATGACTTGAAGATGTGGTCTGCAGAGAAGACAAATCCTGAGGCAGCAGCAGATTCAGCTGCTGATTTAACACAGTGTCACTCATCACCTGAGCCTTAGGAGCCCACAGCATCGTAACTGTAAAGGAGGATACACAGGTTCAGAGGTGCCAACACTCGGGCTACTGACAGTCAGTTTTCTTCCTTTTGGGAATTAATTAATCAGCTTTCTCCTTCTCTATTTGCACATCAAAGCATGCATTCTCTAAGTCCCAGACTCCTGCAGAATTAAGATAGTGATGGGAAGAGAAGAACCTATGTCCAGTAAGAGAACTACAGGACTGTTGGGTCCCTGGACAACGTGGCTGCAAGCCCTCATGTCCTCAGAGGCTGTCACAGGCCTGTCAGCTGGGGTAAATAATTACGGCCACACGAATGAGCAGAACTCAGCTCACTCCATTTAAGCTGTAGTGCAACAATGAGTTGAGAGCAAAAGGCAGAAATTCGTACTGGTATTAGCAGATTGAGACACACAGACAAAGCAAGAGAGTCAAGCTGCAAAGCAACCTTTTCAGAGGAACATCAACCAGTCAAGGGCATCATTCCTGTCAGCATCCTCAGTGCCAGGGAAGCAGGGTGGTCCAAGGCAGCTTTTGACACTGAAGAGCAGCTACCCAGCAGTGAAAAAACAAGAGTTCTCCAAGTAACTGGCCAACATATTGGTCATCTCAGCTTCTTTCCACTACAGCAAGTAGCTCTCAGGCATTTGATGGCAAGACCAAGAGTCACGTTACACAAAGACTGCACTCACCTTTCACCATCCCTGCTCCATGCAGTGCTCCCCTCAAGGGCAGGGCTGGAAATAAACCTTTTCCCTATCAAAAGAATAGCAACTCCAAAAGTGTGACACTCATTCTATTCAGCAACATCACCACAACAAAGAATGTTTAATTTCTGAACATCAGTTACAAAAAAGAGTGTCTGACATGGCTCCAAGAATGCAGGAGCCATGTGTTGCAAGTTTAGGTCCTTCAGCAACTGTGGTAGGACATTTTACCTCAAATCTGCACATTCATACTTTCTTCTACAAAAGGCTGTAGAAGTGATAGGATATACCCAGGACTCTGCCCATTACTCACCAAGTTACTCCAAAGGGGCAGCTGGGATCAGGCGAGTGAACTTCCTTTAAAAGGTTTAGTTGGGAGTTTGTTTTTTCCAGCTCTTATACCAAAAGTCACATTTTCACCAGCTAATAGCAGATCCTTTGACCAGTGACTTCAGGCCAGGTGGACGCCAAGACAAGAATCCATCAAGTAGAAATAAAGCCCAGTAGTTTCAAGAAAGAGCTCAAGCACAAGTTGTATTTACAGTCAACTGAAGTAAAGATTAGTCAGCAGTTTTAAACCGCCTTTTTGAAAGAGACTCAAGAAAATCCCCTTGACCATTACGATTTTGAATTTAAAGAACTGAAAGATTTAATTACTTCTATTACGAGTGTGGCTTTGGAAGCCCATATACCTTCAGAGACCTGCCACTGCAACAGCCGCAGGGTCAGCTACAGCAGTGACCATGAGCAAGAGCAACTGTGCTCCAGCTCTTGGCTGGCTGCTGCAGTCTCTTGAAAACTGCTTGCCCTCAATAGCCAAATCCATTGTAAAATCACCATACCAGGAAAGGACTAAGTCTTGCTGCTCCCTGCTCATGAGCTTTGACTTACCCACATCCCCATAGGCCCACCTGGGCAATCCCACTCTTTCAAACTCTGTACGCGAGAGAGGGCACAGGATGAGAACATCTTTGCTTTACTAAGGGCCTTTCCTTCACCACAGCCTCAGAAAAGCAGCACCGCTGAAGTACAGCTACAGCTCTGGGACTTACCTGAAGCACCTTCCAGGGAATTCCACAGCTTCTTTCCCTTTCTCAGCCATCCTGGCTCTACGAATGAGCTTCACCTCTGACAATTATTTCCTACAGAGCCAACCCATTTGGTTCCATGAGACAAAACAGATGAATCAGAAAAGTCTCTATGAGCTTCCTGAGATCTTGGACTTACCCTTAGAACACAAAAGAAGGCTTCCTACAGGATCAAGACCCCCACTAGTATCAGTCCTTTCCTGCTAGCTCCCTTTTTCACCCCCCCACCCTTTGCCTTCCTACTGCCATTCCACCCAGGTTTCCTGTGGGCAACAGCACCTGGCAGCTGAAGCCTTCAGTAGCCAGGAGAAAGTCCTTGACCCTTTGTACCAAACATACTTAATCTCCTGGGCCAGAAAAATTCAGCATGTGATGGTAACTCCTACCTTTGTTCTCAGGGCAGTTAACAGGACAGAAGAGAGTGCTTAAATCTAAGCTTTTCCCCACCTCTAGAACTACAGCCTCTATAATCTGATCATCAGCAGGCTTTTCACCCCTTGGCTTTACCCACTCTTCTTCCCCACACTTCCAACTAGCTTTGTCACACAATAAATGCCAAAGACATCAAAGGGCAAGGTACATCCCACAGCACTGAGCCTGAAGCTTGCATTGCCTTTGAAGGTAAGCAAGGAAGCATTCCAGCCTAGATCAAGGACATAAACAGTACTTAATCCTGCCAATATAAGAGTTTAAAACATCAGTTTATATTAAGTGCTTTTTATTATAAAGAAATAATTGAGCATATGGAAAATGATTCTCTGTCTAGAGAACAAAATGTCAGCTTTTACAAGTTATGCTATACAGTACATGAAAGGCTGCATGTTTTTTCAGCTGCTTAAAACAGTATTTGCTATACAAGTGGAAAAGGGTAGACTTAGAAGTTTATTATTTACCATACAGTGTGTTAAGAAAGCACAAACAAATAACATTCAAAATAAACAGGCTCCCCCAAAATCTAAAGAGCTCTTTACATGGCATGTACACAAGATAATACTCAAGTTTCAATATACACATTACTGTTCCCCATGTGATGCTCCACTTGACAGGGTGCTGGGACATGATGAGAACCAAAGGTGCCAGAAAAGCACCTCCCAGGCCACATATGCATTGGATGGATAGAGCAGCCATTTCCTCAAATGTTTCCCAGTCTTAGGCTCTGTCGTTTCCCACAGCCACACACTGTGGCAACACAAGGAGAGAGAGGGGCTGCCACCATGGGCAGTGCCGGAGCCAATGCCAGCACGAGGAGCGGCTGGAGCAGTCCAAGGCACATTCCCCATGCTGCCAGCCCATAAAACCCTGCATAGGCCTCAGCATTTGGAGACAGGCTGAAACGTGCTCTTGAAGGACACGGAATGAACTGTTCAAGACAAACTCGTTTTGAATGTTCCATTCAAAGTCCACTCATACTTCTCTTCACAGGCACAGGCTGGAGAGACACATTCACATAGATGTAGGTAATACTTTGAAGTCTACTGTTTCAACATGTTTAGTTGCTCCATGATTAAAAGTGGTGTAATGGATCAGCAGCTTTGAAGATTAGTGTTCATGGGGTACATTGAACCTAACCTCACAGTAAGATTTTAAGCCTACTTCAGTTTACCAGTTGTCTCCTTCACTTTTCCTTCTCATTAAAAGGCAGCATCTACAATGAATCGCCTTTTACAACTGTTCTGCTTACAGAAGCCATAATGCCAACACTCCCCTAGAAAACACACTCACAGTAACACTGTTTGCTCTGATGGATGTGACATTGACACTTAATTGTAAGCTTCTCCCAGAATACAAAATACCTTCTAGATAGAAAGGATTAAAAGATATTGCACTGTTGTATTTTACTTTTGCCTCCCAGTATCACTCTAAGTATTTCCAAAACTGTAAACAAGTAACTTTTACAGTCTTCAGCGCTGTACACCTGTGTTCCAAGGAACCAGCACTCAGTGCCACCTTCGTTAGAGATACAGTAGCCTAAGCACGGTGTAAGTTCTGTCCAGCTGCCCTCCTTCTACAGCACCAACAGGCCGCTCCTCCCAGTCACACCTTCAGCTTCTTCTTCTGATCAAAGTATGCATCAAATCGGGACAGTGCGTATTCCTGGGGAAACAGGGCAGTCAGACTCAGCACATAACCACAGCCCAGCTGTCTCTGCTGGGCTGGGGAAGCATAAGGAAGGCATTAACAGCAGTACCTTCCTAATCCATCACCTGAATGCATTAATTAGCTTGGCTGAGGAAGGACAATCTCTCCAGAAGCCTTCTGGCCTCTTCAAATTTCCTCCAATTTTATTTAAACTCTTAACATCATTCACTGCTATGTCAGCAGAAGTGTTTTCCTTTGTCAGGAAAACAACAGAAAATAAAAAGGTCAGGATTTCACTAACAAGGATGGCTTCTGCAACACTTCCTGCAAGATACTCAGCAGCCCTGAAAGTTGTGTCACTTTACAGTAGGCTAAACCAGCGTCAGGAGTCAGACTGATCCCTTCCCTGAAGCCAAGATGCTACTTGGCATCAATGTTGTTGCACACTGAGTATTGACATAGTTATATGTGTATGGTGGCTGCTCAGTTCCCAGATTCACAGCTTCCTGCACACTGCCTTCCCTCTTGCACAGGGGCTCTTTGCAGAACGGTTCACTGTAGGGTACCATCCAACTGCAAGGCCTGACACAACATAACTCTAGGAAGAACTTTGGAAGTTCTTATATGTTCTTTACATTAAAGGAAACAACACAAACTAACAAAATTATTTTTAAAAGTTTTACTCAGAAGGTTGCTGCAAGAGGCTGTTTTCTTTACTTCCCGATAAGGTATGATGGGTTACTTAGTGTACATTTTTAGTTACACAAAACTACAGCTAAATAACTTACCAGGTAACCAAACTCAATGGAGGAAATCTTTGCTTGTACAATAGACCACAGACCCCAGAAGAAGTGCGATGCAAGGGCAAACCTGGAATGACAAGGTTATGAAATATCCAGCTAAGCCACAGCACCTCAGTTCAACATCCTGTTAGAACACTATTCTCTAGCTTGGGGATATCCACACCTTTTCAAGTATGACATTGTAAAAGTAATTCCAGTAGCTTCCCCACACAGTAGTATTTTGTTTACTCCACTAATAGTGATTTTTCTTTATCACATACAAACAGCTTCTCTCTCTTGGCTGGAGTTTCTCTACACAACAAGGTATCACAGGGGAAGTTTCAGGACAGTTGTGAAAGATAAGTTACCTGTTAACTTCTATCAAGACTTCTTCTTCTAGTTTGGACTTCTCTTCATTGCTCAGATTTTCAAAGCCAACATGGAATGCAGGAAGGTAACTTCTGATAAAGTGAAGCTGGAGGGCAAGTAAATTGATTTACCACTCAGGACATATTCACTTCTTTCAGAACTAGGCAGTTCTTCTAATAAGTTGTCATTTATTTTTTCCAAACATCAACAGTGCTGGAGTTGGCTTTAAGATTAATGGTGGTTCTATTAATTGCTTGGAAGTCTGGTTTAAGGGAAGCCATAACGTTATGACAACAGATGACATTTTGCCACTGCCAACTAATTTCCAAGTTGTAGTCCACAGCTACTGGACTTTGTGGTGGACAGTTACATGGCACACAGTAAATATTCTACCCTGGATATATATTATGAAGTTTCTATGATTTTTAAAGCAAAGGTAGTCAGGCCTACAGAAAGTGTTATACTTTAAGTCATGGACAAAAGGTTTTGGGACAGAGTAAGTCCAAAACAGAGTGAGAAACAAAAGTTAAGACTTGGAGACTATAGACAATAGTATTTTATTGATTATGTCTTGGGTGCCTACCTGTTGCTTCTTTGAAGGATATTTAAGAAAACTGGCTTTGAAGAATGGGTACTTCTCATATGTGTAATCATACATCCATTCACAGAAGTGATTGCCAATGTCAAATCCTCTGAAAATGAGAGAGTACCTCAATGTTTGCATAATAGCAATTTGGTTAAGCAAACCCAAGACTGAAGTCTAAAAGCACAAGGCAACTTAGAACTTGCTAAAGGAGGTAGAAAATCAGCAACTAGAACACAACTTTTGCCAGTTATTAAAATCACTTAGTACAAGATGGGCAGTTAATGAAAAGTATCAGCTAAATGAAAACCCTAGACTTTGCCTCCAAATTTTATACCAATCAAGACAGTTTAAATACTCATCAAAAAGCACAAGTCATACACATCTCTAACATTATCATTAGTTCAGGCAAAGAGGTCATACTCAGTAACATATCCCCACTTGTACATTACTGGAACTCAGGGCTCCACTGTGTTCCAGCTATGGTAATGTTTAAGGATCCCAGTGATGCCATATACTTAGATCACTCCTAAACACAGGTATCAGATGACTAAGGTAGGAACAGAAAGCATTTTGTGTACCCAGGCAGTGAAAAAACCTAGGATTACTCTCATCTGCATAGATGAGAAAGCAATTTGAAAGGCCTGAAGTAAAGAAGTGCAAAAGCAAACCTGTCCTACATACACCATCCACCTTTCTCCTCATTGTCCTACTAGAAATTCTCATGTGCAAGAAGCCAGTGGTGCAGAAACAAGCTGTCTGGACAACCAAGCAGCTGCAACAGCCCGGACTCTGCTGCATGCCTACACCCGACACCATGAGGGCCAGAGCTGGTTTGACTAGCTGTATTTGCTATCCACCACTCAGTACAGAAAACCACCCACTACAAGAGCTGGGTCAGCAACAGCACAGCACTTGTTATCTGTAGCATGTAGAAAGTAACACCCTTTCTGCTAGGCAGAAACATCAATGATTTACCGGTAATTATAGCTGCTGTATTCAAAGTCAATGAGCATCAACTTTTGGTTTTCCAAATTCTCTCTGCCTTCCAGAAGCAAGATGTTACCTGAAAGTGTTAAAATAATACAGCATATTCAATAAAGTCCCAGGAAAATTACAGAAAAGCAACACTGTATCTGAAGAAGCAGTGTTCAGATAATCCCAGTTATCCCTTCCATCTGCGAAGAATGATAGTTAAAGCCAACTTGTGCTGGCTTGCATACACAGCTTCCTGAAAGCTGAGATCCATACTATGAACCCTGAAAAGTTGAAAGCAAGAAGTTTTCTTCTGTCGAAGCAGAGGTAGGTTTGTTCTCTCAAGGGCCCTGCCTCTCCAGTGTTTAGCTTGCAGCTAAAGTGACTGTCAGCCCTGGTAGCCCTGTGTTTCCCTTCACAGCTCGAGATCTAAATTATGCAGCATCTTCCATGCCTGCATAGCATTATCATTGATCACACAACACTTGGGACAAGAAGTGCTTCTCAGCAGACTAAAAGTGACAGACTGATCACTTTGCTCTTCTAGTATGTGGCACAACCGACACCTATAAAAAAAGCTCAGGCTTCGCCTTTACAACAGGCAGATTGCTCTATCTGTCTTTCAATTTATATTGTCATTATATTTCAGATGAAAGACATCGAGTCTCCCTGTCAAGGGCCAACCAGTAAATAAATTCAGAGCTATTTCAATTTCTGCAGTCATTTGTTCATTCCTCACAGGTACATCTGTTCTGTGTCATACCCCGACATCAACACAAGCACAGTATTTCTCCCACATACCCTTACCTTGGAAACTTAGGCTCCAAAGCTTACCCCAGCCCTACCATGCTCTGAGGCATCTGCAGTAGTGCACCTTGTCACACCAGCAAGGACACTCCCAACTGTACCACTGTTGAGCTAGTTCTTCAGACCTCAGATCAGTGGCCTTTCCTCCCCATGCTGCCTATCCTTTTGTGTCCACCCACCAGAGCAATCCATTCCTCAGCCTTAGCTAAAAAGGCTGGGACTCCTCAGAGCAAGTGCCCTGTGTACAGTCCCAGTCTAGCATCCCTCCAGCTCAACCCAGCTTACACTGTACAGGTGATAGGGAGCCCACCACACAGCCCACCCAACAGCTTCAGTCCTGCCTCCTTTGCATGTCTTTTTCTAAAGAAATTGAAATTAGCCCTTTCTTTAGGCTCAGAAAAAATGGTTATTCCCTCCAGGACAAGAGCATTAGAAAAAGGGTAGATGCATTTTTCCTAATGTTTGTTACCAGTACAAGCTGAGAACTGTTTACTCAAACTACCCCAGTCTCCGTTTTTGCCATTCTCTGTACCTTTTCAGTATCTTTCTTTAAAAAAGACTAAAGCACACCTCACTCTGATCTGCAGACAGCTAAGGGAGGTATGATCTGACCAGAGATCACCCACAGCGCCCAGCAGCAGCAGACCTGTACTCACATATATGTCACAATACCAGATACTCTGTCAGCCCTGAGGGCTGCAGAGCCCAACATGCTCTGCTTCACACTGGGAGTTCACAGGCTGCTGGCTCAGGTCAGCTGCCAAGGCAGGATCTTGGTACCATCACTACTGCTCAGAAAGTGAACAGGAGGCCAGGAAAGGCTTCACACTGCCTCACTGAACAAGGTCATGAACTACCAGCAGCTTACCTTCTTGACAGTCATTGTGGCAAAACACAACTGGTGATGAAGTAGCTTCAAGCACAGCTCTGGAAAACAGTAATACAGGATCTTGTAAGGAACAAATCAGAAAGTTCAGTTCCACTTGCAAGAAAAAAAAGGGATTTTGTGATAAGAATGAGGTGTGAGACTCCTAGCAAGACTGTTTTCTTAATTAGGAGCCCAAGATCGGGACTTCACTGACCAGCAAGTCAGAGCAGCAACTCATTGTATCAATTTGCAGTCACATGAGACTGCTTGGTTACAGAACCAAACCCAACCCCTAACATGTAAAGTAAAATTACTACAAGGTGTTTTACTGTGTAACGTGTTAGAACAATTCACAGTGAAACTGTGACAATTGCAAATCGGGGTAGACAACCTAAGCCTACCTTAGATTTTTCATTTCCTGGGGCAGATTGTAACTGAGGAGTTTATTAAGTTTTCTAGTTCTGGATTCTCTGGTAAATTTAATCCTCAGTACTTGGTTTAGATACCTGTTCAAAATAGAGACAAAAGTTCAGTCTTTATGACAATAAGTACTTTAGTTTTCCTATACCAAGATATCACTTGAATGAAAATCAATACAGTTTAAAAAGAGTTAAAGAAAAAGTTACTATTCTTTCAGGCAATTTCAGTTCCTTGAGTAACTATGAAATAGTTTCTGGGTACAGCGAGGACTTGTGCTCTCAGGCATTCAGGATGAATGATCTGTTTACCAAAAATTGCAACAGCTCAACTTTTTTCCATACTTTAAAGTATTGCATAACTTACTTTTCCATTGTTCCAAAAAGCCACTTTGGTTCTTTATTAAATGGCATCTTCATGCCATGGAATCTAGCCATCTTCTCAGCTATTTCAGCAGATATGTCAGGTAAGCTTAGTTCTTCAGTACTTAGTTTCCTGCTCTGTAATAAAACACAGTATTCTTACAATACAGTGAATTGATTAATTACAAAGATGTGATTAACTACGAACACTAACATTCGTCTCCATATAGTAGAGTATAAATTACTAGCAGAGTACTCAAGCAATACCCTTTTCACCCCAAGTGAACTTATAAAATTGCTGTCTTTGGAAAAGACAAGTCAGTCAGCCTAGCTTACTTCTGACTTAGTTCTCTTCTAGATCAAGACCTGGGGAATATCACATCTCACACTAAGAATATTTGCAAAGCAGATTGAGTATAAATACTTAAGAACATCAAAAGTATCTGTTCCTGTTGCTGTTGAAGTGTTACAGCTGAAGTGTTTTTAGATATCTCTCCCTGGCAAGAGCTATAATTGGGCTCTCCAACACCTACTAACTGTATCAGGTTACAGCCAGCAATTACTGCAAGCCGCCAAGTATCCCATTCCCACATCCTTGCTTTTCTGGACCATCTAGAGACCTCCTTGTTACAATCAATTAAAAGAGCTACCAGCAGCCCACTAACTCATCACAAGCAGGACTTACAGGAATGAATTCCTCCAGTCGTCCTTGTGGAAAGATCCCATACAGCTTTGGGCCAAGGGCTCTCTCTGCAAGAATGGCAAACATAACACTTTCCAGAACCATGGCTTCTGCCCCCTACAAGAACAATTAAAACATTAGTTAGTGCTTGCACAGAAATCAACTTTGTTGTGCTCTATAGTTGAACTGCTATTAAGTGAGAAATTTCAAGGTTAGCTCTAAAAAGATGACTCAACATTTTACTAACAAAGATCCTTGACTAATAACAGCTTGCAGTTAGCATGGGAGCAACGTAAGTGTTTTGCTTTCAAGTTTGATACTTGGAAGGAAATTATGTATTACTAACAGGTACTGTTGGGGAGTCAGGTCAAAGGAAAACTATGCAAAAACTAAAACACTGTCTCCTCCCTAACCTGTGGAAACTCATTTCCTGAAGGAGCTTATCCTACCAAAGCACAGCACGGGAATGATAAATATTGTCCTTGGCTATTTTAACACACTTTGGAACACTGCCCTAACAAAGGACATTTTAACTATGCCAGTAAATGACTGAACTAACCCATTTCTTATTTAGATGGATGATTTAGGAATTGTTTCTATTAAGCATCTCTTAGGTCTTCTTTTTTCCCTCCTTTAAAGAGAGAATTTTTACTCCCCCTAAGGAACATGTGTATAAGAACAAACATTCTTCTGTTTCTACTTCTAAATAAAATAAATCTCAAGTATCAGTAACTTTTCTTCAAGGTTTTCCTGACATCAATAAACTCAATCCACTACAATCGCAAGCAGAGAGCCTCTTAAACACTTTAAAATTAATAGAAATGTCTCAAATACAGTTACAATCACTGAAGTACAGCTTTCCTGATGTGTAATATTACCTGTAAGTAAACAAGGTAGTCATAACATGAATCACCACTTCTAGCAATTACGTTAACCACAATCTAGCCATACTCAGATCCTAGAGGTTTGCTAAGCCTCTGCCTGCTTCCAAGCAACCCATCTCAAAGTCTTGTTACTTCAGAGTACAGAGCATGTCGCATTACTGTAGTCACTGCAGCCTCAGACAGTAAACAACTGTTTCTGTACAAGTTTCACTCTTGAGCATGTGCCAGGCAGCTTCCTTGATAAATAATTTTTATTACTGGCCTACACCTTATTATTCTGGCACCTTTGAGAAATTCTAGCATTCTGCTCTGAAAGGTATGAAAGAATCATGTAACTGTGTTCTAGAAATTACTGCTCCAGAAAATTTAAGTCATCAAGAATATAAATTGAGAGTTTAAGACAATTTATATGTGAAGGTATTGTCTCCATGTCCTCCATAGTTCTCCATCTCAAGTCCTCAAAGCAGAACTGATGCAACAAAATACATACTTTTAACCAGTTCAGTTCTTAAGCCTAATGCTAAGCACCAAAAAGCAAATTAGATTTAGTTTACTGAATGTCCACTCCATTATCAGCTGATACTGAATTTGTTTGTGCCTGGTACAACACCAGGGTGTTTTCAAAGTCTGATTGCAGCAATCTTGTTGGCTGTTCCTATTAGGATGACAGTTGCTTGTTTTCACATCTTACAGAAAAAACAAGTCATGATATTTGGACAATGCCAAGTACCAAAGAAATCTTTAGTAAGATCTGTCTTAATGTATCAGAAGTGCCAATTAGAAACAGTGAAATTTCCAGTTACTCAATAGGGCACTTCTGGCTTACTCCTGCCACATGTCTGCCTAGCTCTGATCCTTTAGGACATACCTTTAAGTTTTAGCATCTTCAAATCATGCAAGTTTGTAAACCTCTGTGTTAACAAGAATGGCTGCATCTCTCCATGAAAGATCTGCTTTAAAATTAAAAAGCCCAGGCAAATATCCAGAAGCAGTGGTATAAGGATACATTTAAATGCTTCAGTGCTTGACTCTCAGAAGACAAAAATGCTTTGAGCACCAAAAGAATTTTCTGTACTCCCTGTAAGAGACACTAAGGTGCTGAAACATACCAAGAGATGGGCAGAGCTGGTAAAGGGTCTGTAGCACAAATCTGATGAGTGACTGAGGGAGCTGGAAAAAAGGAGGCTAAGGGGAGATCTCCTCACTCTCTGCAGCTCCAAGAGGAATCTGTGGCAAGGTGAAGATCGGTCTAATAATACCATGCATGTATGTCAGGCACAAAGGTTTCTCCTTCCTAATATGCTGGATGGATCTTTTACCAAGTCCCCACTCCACACACTGCTGTCAAGTAGAGGTGTGGAAAACTACTAAAGGACATGATGAAGGTTGAGGGCAGCCTTGGCTGCAGCGACTACAAGTTGGTGGACTTCAAGTTCTTCTATGGTAGGAAGAGAATACCAAGCAGGACTGTAACCCTGGACTTTAGACGGGCCAACTTTGCCCTTTTCAAGCAATTGTTAGGGGACATCTTGTGGGACAGGATATTAGAGGATAAAGAGGCCCAAGACAGTTGGTCTCTGTTCAAAGATCACTTTTTCCAGGCTCTGGATCAGAGCATCCCAGTGGGTAAGAAATCAAGCAAAGGAGCCAGGAGACCCCGCATGGTTAAACAGAGAACTGTTGGGCAAACTCAACTGGAAGAAGAGAGTCAATAAATCACGGAAGGAAGAGATAGCAACTTGGGATGAATATAAGGCTGTTGTCAGAGGATTGTAGGGAGGCAACTAGGAAAGCTAAAGTCTCATTTAAATTGTGCCTTGCTAGGGAGGTCAAGGACAAGAAGAGCTTCTTCGAATACACTGCAGACAAAACTAATGCTAGAGACAATGTAGACCCACTGTTGAATGAGGCAGGTGCCCTGGTGACAGAGGATACAGAGAAGGCAGAGTTACTGAACTGCTAGAGACTGTCCTCAGGAGCCCCAGACTTCAGAGGAAGTCAGGTTAAAAGAGTTCTGTTTGGTTGACGGGCCCTGGGTTAAGGATCAGTTGAGCAATCTGGATGTACATAAATCCATGGGCCCTGATGGGATGCACCCACAGGTACTGAGGGAGCTGGCAGAAGTCATTGCTAAACCACTCTCCATCACTTTCATTAAGTTGTGGAGAACAGGAGAGGTGCCTGAGGACTGGAGGAGAGCAAATGTCACTCCAGTCTTCAAAAAGGGTAAGAAGGAGGAGCTGGGTAACTACAGACCAGTCAGCCTCACCTCCATCCCTGGAAAGGTGATGGAAAAAAATCTTATCCTGGGTGCTGTCTCCAGGCATGTGAGGACAAGAGGCTCACTAGGAGCAGTCAATGTGGCTTTACCAAGAGGAAGTCATGTTTGACCAACCTGATAGCTTTTTATGAAGGTGTAACCAGGTGGACAGATGGTGGTAGTGCAGTGAATGTGGTTTATCTGGATTTCAGTAAAGCATTTGACACCATCTCCCACAGCATCCTCACAGCAAAACTGAGAAAGGGTGGGCTGGATGATAAGGTAGAGAGGTGGATTGTGAACTGGTTGAAGGGAAGAAGGTAGAGTGGTGATCAACGGGGCACGGTCTAGTTGGTGGCCTGTATCTAGTGGAGTCCCTCAGGAGTCAATATATTCATTAATGACCTTGATGAGAGAACAGAGGGCACTGTCAGCAAGTTTGCTGATGATACTAAAGTGGGGGGGAGTGGCTGACACACCAGAAGGTGTGAGACCTGAACAGGCTGGAGAGTTGGGTGGGGAGAAACCTAATCAAATTCAACAAGTGTAGAGTCTTGCATCTTGGAAAGAATAAACCCTTGTACCAGTACAGGCTGGGGAATGAACTGTTAGAGAGTAGTGTAGGGGGAAAGGGACCTGGGGGGTCTTGGTGCACAGTAGGATGACCATGAGCCAGCAACGTGCCCTTGTGGCCAAGGCGGCCAATGGCATCCTGGCGTGTATTAGAAGGAGTGTTGTGAGTAGGTCGAGAGAGGTTCTCCTGCCTCTCTACCCTGCCCTTGTGAGACCACATCTGGAATATTGTGTCCAGTTTTGGGTCCCTCAGCTTAAGAAGGATGGAGAGCTGCTGGAAGGCGTTCAGCACAGGGCCACCAAGATGATCGAGTGGAGCATCTCCCTTATGCTAAAAAGGCTGAGGGAGCCGGGGTTCTTCAGTTTGGAGGAGACTGAGGGGTGAGCTCATTAACATTTACAAACATATAAAGGGTGGGTATCAGGAAGATGGAGTCAGGCTTTTCTCAATGATGGCCAGTGACAGGAAAAGGGGCAACGGGTATAAGCTGGAACGTAAGAGGTTCCAAAGAAATACAAGGAAGAATTTTTCCACTGTTCAGGTGAGGGAGCAGTGGAACAGGCTGCCCAGATGGGTTGGGGAGCCTCCTTCTCTGGAAACATTCAAAACCCACCTAGATGAGTTCCTGTGTGACCTACTCTAAGTGGTCCTGCTCAGGCAGGGGGTTTGGCTAGATCATCTTTCAAGGTCCCTTCCAACCCTTAGGATTCCGTGATTAGAAAATTCTATATCATACTTCATACAGGCACTGAACAAATCTAGATACTTAACTTCAGTTAATTGTTCACCTGATGATTTAAATGATCAAGCACTGTAACTAAGGAAATTATGTATCTCAATGCCTTCAAATACTTTGCAATATACTTACACTGCAAAGACAACTGTTTTAAGCTGTGAAGCTTTCAATTTTGGTCAGTTTCAAATGGATGTAACCATACACACTTGTATTTAAAACAAACTTCTTGGGAAGATTTCACCACTTACACTTCCAAATGAATATTTAGAGCTGAATGTTGCATTTCAAGCCCAATAATTATAAATTCCTGTTAAAGTACCTTATGAGATAACATCTTTCACCACAGTTGTCAAACACCAGGCAGCTCAGAACTGCTATGATGCATTTGCCAGTGATCCGGAACATTCTGGGATTACCTGTGGGTTTTTCCTCTCTCCAAACCACCTACAATTTCTGCCTAGACTCAAGAAAGTCAAGAACTTCTGTCAGGATGGATATGTTGAGTACACTGATCCAACAGTGAAGCTCCAGCACTAAGACTAAGAGCAGAAAATTACAACCTGTCAGTACAGAATCACTATTTTCAGGCAACACACATAGTTCTCCAGTTCAAAGCCTTGGTTCCTGTACTGCAAAACTTCTATGACCTGCTGCTGGCACCAGGGTGGAGCTTGTTTAAATTTTTGAGGGTTTTTTTATAACTTTAGGAACATTTTTTCCTGGATTGGGACAGACTAAGATTCAAGCCACCTCCATTTTTTGTCTCAGAAGACAGTTGAGGAATCAAAACAGTACATTCTTCAGTTCAGTCTTGGTTCAATTGATTGAAGCTGTTCCAGCAGACTTAAAAGTTTAACAAAACTTCAATAGCAGTCATTCAACAACAAAAAATTTAAAACTAGGCTCAACTCACTACAAAAAATCCCAAATGCTTGAAGTGCTTCAGATAGCATTCCCAGAAGGCAGAAAACATACGAGAAAAGCAGCACTTCACAAGTAAAATGTACTTCTCCCTAGTCACATTAGAGTTGAAAAACAATAGTACATAACTAGCAAAACATACAGCTAACTCACAGCAATGTTATACCTTACTGAAAAAAAATACTGTCAAGGTAGAAATCTACATTAGCAAAAACCTCTTCAGATGACCACAAAAATTTATACTCAGCTAAACATTATGATGCATGAGCAGAAATGGTTCCAAATGCAAGTATGCAGAACACAGATGATCCAAGCACAATGCTGATCAGAAACATTTCATGTTCAAGAGGAAGTTCTCTCCAATTCCATACACTTTCCTCAGAAGAGTTTATTTATCAAGGCAAGATAAGACAGAGATTAGGTAGAACAGAGTACTGATCTCTCTCTACTGAAGAAAGAAGAGCCTAGTATTAGAAAGAGTGGTATCAATACCAGTGTTAGAAATGGTGAGAAGCTATTTAGAGTAGAACTGGGGTGGGAGGGAGTGTTCCTATTCATGTAGAATGCTTGAAGTGAGTGCCTACATACAGGCACTCACATTACAATGTTACTTCTATGATCAAATAAAAGTTAAACAGTTTCTAGAAACACAGCACAGATACCAAGTGAAGTTACTACAGGTTTAGAACAAGCAGGATCATCACATTCCCCTATCATCTAATAAAATTCTACAAAAAAAAAGGAAATTGAATTACTCACTTGCAAGTCATTTTCCTTCTGAGCCTGTACAGACTCGCCTTTATTACAGGACCTCTATGAATGAGAAAAAGCAAACACAATAAGAAAATGAAATTTAACATGATTAACCTGCAGCCACCAGAACAAAGGGAGTAGAAGTACCAGCTACAAGTAACTAGATGGCTCAACACTGTCTCGATCTGTGACAGCTACAGCACTAGTATCCATCTGCCCTCTAACCACCACGCTACTTCAGCAATGCCAAAAATCTTTCAAAAGGATGTGCCACTGAGACTAGGCCACTCCAGTAAATATAGCCCGAGCGCCGATTTAAAGGTGTGTTTTTATTGTTTCCCAGTATTTCAAAACAAGATTTCACTGTATTATCAGCTTAGAGGAACAATTTTAATTAAGAGAAAATTAAGTCTCTCTGCATGACATCTGGGATGATATTCTTCTTGCAGCTAAAGCATTACAGAGACTACACAAAAGCTTTAGCAGGACTGTTAGAAGAGGCAGGTTATGAAGCTTGCAGAGTACTTGGGGTTTTTCCAACTAGCTTATTTTCCAAATTTCTTGTGACTAGAATTTCCTTATTTACGTCACACCATGCCAATACAAGAGTTTTCTTCATATGAACTGCCCATGCAAATTGGATATCTCAGTGAGAACTACATACTAGGAAAACTGTAATGAATCCCATGCATAATGAATTGTACTAGGATTGTTAACAGTCTTTATAAAGTAGTTTCAGAGTATCAAACCTTAGCAACTGAACCCTCAATAGCACATGCTTTTAATAGAGCTGCACATTTAAAATTCAAGATGTAATAAAAACCTTGCCCTTTATAAAGGGCTTCAAGGTAAGGAGAAGAGAAAGCAAACATTTGCTTGCTTAGAATTAGTGACAGTTTGTAGCCACTATTTATGTTGCAATTCCACTGTTTACTGTTTAAACCAGCCTAGCTTTAGAGGCCTATAAAGGCAGCTTGCATCTCCACCTTCTGAACAAAACCACTTGATCCATAGACCCATGTGCATACCTTTCTGTTCCACAGCTCTAACAGTCCAAAACAAGGGTGGAAGTACAAACTTAATGGAATACAGTTAAGCAACACCAGCTGTCTTACATACAGTACAACAAGCTAAGGATTTACAGAAGCTATACAGTTACGAGTACTTCAGAAGCTATAGAAGAAGTATAGTTAACTTGAATCGATGGTCTTTCAGCCAGTACTTCCCACTCCACTAGGATAGTAAGTTTAAAACAAGACAATATGAAAACTACTATTAGTTTATATTCAAGGAAATTAAAGTCAAAACATATTCACTAAAGCTAAATGCATAACTACTCAATAGCTTTACAGTCATTTACAGAAGGCTTCTCTGAATAAGCACATCCTACATCAACACCGCTCTTGCATCTTACAGATTTTTCTTGAACAGCCAAAAAGTTACTCACCATCCAGGAGTCTTTCCTGATTAATGGTGCTCTCAGAATGGTTCAGTTCATCAGAAGGTAAGCAGATTAGGCTTTTCCCTAGAACCTGAACTGGCATCCACTTTCCAGAAGTCTTACTGTATAAAGAGCTAGCCAGTTCCAAGCGTCCACCTCAAATTAGCATTGGAGATAAATAGCCTAATGGCATCTACTGTGCCATTAGAAAGAGCCAGTTAGGTATGTGTACTACAGAGTCATCAGAAAAGGAGACTTCTGCAGCATCCCTTCCTCTTTTCTGTTCCCTCAGCACATGGAGCATTAGTGTCCAGAGGAGAATGAATACAAAGTAATTTGCAAGTAACTTGCAAGTGTGAATGGGAGATGGGAGAGGATCAGTCTTTGCAAGTGGCCGTGTACTCAGCCTAGAATTAGGAAAGCCTCCAGTGCATGTGATCAAGGAGAAGGAAGTAAGCAGGATGAAATTCTATGTAACATAAGTTTTAAGAGTTCAACTCTAGGAGTTTAACAAATGTTAAGCAGTAGGATAGCCTTCTCCAGCTTACATCCAATTCTGGGAGCTATTTACTTCAGACACAAGATTTTAATTAATCACATAAAAGAATGACTGAATAATTATGGGATTTTTAAAATCACTCTCTACGGTAATATTAACTGGAAATGGACATCTGTTTCACATCTCTAAGACTTCTTTAAATATTTGTTCAGTGCTTCTTTCATTGCAGGAAGGTTCAGACTCAAAGCAGATTAAACAAGCTCCCTGCAATTTTAGTAAGGGACGGCAGCTATATGCAGAGACAACAGAAGTTTTTATAGTGTACTTTGTGATCAGGTAAATTGTTTTTGTCAGGAAGCTTCTGGTACAAGATGAAAGTCCTAGAACAGAAGGCACTTCCCATTATCTGATTTGGCATCAGAAGATGACCAAACAGTGTTTATAACTGACAGAGAAAAGTGATTTTGTTATTATTTTCTCCCTAACGACCCAAATTTCTCTTGTAGCTGGAAGATGAGCTCTCTCACAAATCCCAAACTATGCTTGGCAGGAGAATTTGGTACTTAGTTTTTTCCTCTCCAAGTAACCCTTAGTGCTGCCCAAAAAATCCAATCTTACATTCTAACTTGATTTTTTGAGTTTACTCGGCTTTTGTAGTTTAAGACTTCAAAATACTACAAGACTTAGACAAAACACTCAGAATTCCACTCCCAAGAAATTGCAACATTACAAGGAACTGCCTGAGAGGTTAGAGGCAGCCTTTACAGGAGAAACCTCTCGTAACTCTAGAAGCTGTTGGAAGGCCTCAATTTGAACTTGAGGGTATAGGAACACAAACAGTTTTAGATTCGGCAATAACTATTTCTGCTTCCAAGAATCAGAAATTGACCACCAATCCCTGCCAAACCTGAAGGAACTGATAATAACTTGTTCAAACCGAGCATGCAAAGAGTAATTCCTAGTTCAAGCCCTACAAAAGCCACAAAGACATCTCTCATCCTCTTCACTTCAAGTTACCATTCTCTTCTGAGGGAGCAGAGGAAAGGAAGGGACAGTACTTTGATATTTGGTTATTGCTGTAAACATTCAGATGCACAGATAGTAGCTGGTGCTACTCAATCCTTATTTTTTAACAATGAAATCCAGTACTAAAGAAAATGAGAGCTGTAGAGAATGCTCCAACTTCAGAGATCTCATACTATACCGTGAATCGTGTCTGTCACCTGGAAACCAGAGTGCTCTAGGCACGATCGCATGGGCAAGCCTGCAGCAGAGAACACATGCATATACAACTAAAGTGGTACATTACCCCTCGAATACCCTTTACTCCACCCAACACAAATATATCCCCGTAAGAGGTGCTTGGTTTCTTTCAAGCCGTCTGCCAGTGCCAGGGATTTGGAGTTACTCCATGCTACAAACAGACATGGACACCAACAACCACAGAAGACGTTGATAATTACAGTTACACAGCAGTCTGCAATTTATTTAGTTACAAAAAAAAAAAAAAAAAGGCAGCAAGGCAGGTATGGAAAAATATTTATCACAGAACTGTGGCAACCTTTTATACTTTTTGTATCTGCTCACATAAAAATGTAAGGGCCTGAGACAAACATTAGGTATACTGGTTTGTTCTTCCTCATTCATATACAAAATTTTCTTCTGGTTGTTGCAAAGTAACAGAGACCCAGTGAATCAGAGTTCAAGGTTCCCTTGAGGTGTGTAAAGAAATGGGAATCAATCTCTTAGTTCAATATGTGAACTTCGAAGAAATTCACCTGAATTTGAACTTTTTTTTGTTGCTATCTTATGCTGAAGTCCTATCAGTATTTCTAAGATGTGGGAAGTTTTGGTTGTTATCAATTTTAGCATAAACACTACAGTGATCTGCATATGAAATCCAACCTAAAAGTCCGGGTATTAAATGGCATATTGTTGGAGAACCTTTTGTTTTGGTCATTTTAATATCCTTAGAGACAAAACTTAAAGACATTTTGTCAGGAGGAAGCTCTACTTTCAATGTTCCCCTTTAAATTTAGCAAGTAAGCTGGAGCAAGAATAAGTGGAGTAAGCCATTGCCCTTTTTAAAATGTAGAACATATCTGCATTGTGCCTCAAACTTGGAGATTTAATGTGGTTAGTACTTTAACCTGTCACAAGCACAAATACTTGTCTTAAAAAAAAAAAAAAAAAAAAAAAAAAGAGTTCTGCTCAAGGATATACTGAAGAGAAGTCCTTGATTTTTAAACATCCATGCCAGTGTGACCATTCATCATAATGGCTGAACCATCTCAGTTCATCTCCCCCCAGCTCCCCCCAAAACACTCATGCACACACAAAAAAAAATCAGCTTAAACGTAACTATAACAGAAGAAGGCACAAAGCCTTCCCTGTGTGGCAGCCTTAGCCAGCTGGCATGGTTTGTATTGGATGAGTTTCATGTACTGACATTTGTCTCTTCCAAGAGTCATAATAAGCAAACTGGGGCTATTTTCAAACTAAAAAAAAAAAGGTTCCTTTAAAAGGTGGCTTAAAGAATTATGGTGCCAAAATCATTTATTCTTAAGTTAGTATCAAGCATCTATTTTTCATACAGTAGAAGAGTAAGGAAAGCTGATATTATCACTGGCTTGTGCTCCAATTTCACCAGAACATAAAATGGACAAGAGTTAAAAACATGCTACAAGGCTTAGACAAACAAGTGGCAACTACTAATACCCAGTGGCAGTTACGATCAAGACATTAAGAATTAAGTTGTAATTTTAGCATAAGATCTCAAAACTCAACTTAAGCAGCATCCCTTAATTTATATAGGGTTTTAAACTTAAGCAACAGTATTAAAAAATAGCAAATACTCCCTCTTAACAGGCTTACCATAAGATTCTGCGTTTGCCACCCAGAAATTCATAAGAATCCTAAGTGAGGTTTTCAAAATACCCCAAGAAAACAGTTTGCTTATAATTTTAACTTGCGTTTAAGGCAGAGGGGCTGGAAGAGACAAATGTTTGTTGACAAAAATTGTGAACCTCAATGCAATCTGAAAGTTTTACCTTGGGACTTTCTCTGCTTACTTAACCTTTAGTGAACTGCACCAACAAGAGCAGTCATTGCACTGCCACTACGGAAATAAAGGAAGTTAGACATTTCAAAAGATCCTTTAACACCAAGAGCAGAAAGGTTAGAAAGTTACGAACACACTTTCAATTTTCAAACCAAATTAGTTATGATTTTAGAGCCCAAAGTTTTCTTTTGATTTCTTTAGTGGCTAGGGGCACAGAAAAGGCAAGTTAAAAAAATGCTGGGGGAAGGGGAGGGCACGTAAATTCTAGAGTCTACTTTTCCTTTGAAATCTAGGACAAAGGCCACGTTTCTTCACAGCTCTTGGGCCACAGAAATGCCCAAGTTCCTACTCAAGCCTTCTCTATATTAAGTCAGCATTATGTTAATGCAATTAAGTTTTAAGAAAATTTTTAACATCAACCTTAGGAGTCATTTCAAAAACAAAGTTTCACAACACCTTTTTTTTTTTTTTTTTTTACTTTGCTTTTGTTTTCTCTTTAACTAAAGAAAAACTATTTAAGCTTGAATTAACTTCCACGTGCTTGCCTTAACAGGTGAACTTTCTCCAGCACATATGGTGGTGTAGCCAAGCATTTCATACTATTTCAAACCACTGGAATATTTTAGATATTTCTGGTAAAGTTTGCTGCCATGGGAAAGTTAGAATCTCACGTAGTACAATAAAAGAACACTTTAAAGCCAGTTAAGTGACAGCATCCAGTGAGATTTTTAATGGTGAGTTTAGTCAAGTCAGCAGAAGCAGGAAGAATGGGCTGAAATTTCAGAAACGGTCAATCTCCAGCAGATATTGGATCAGTTATTCAACACAAGTGACTGAGTACTAGAAAATGTCAAATTCATGGATAATAAAATCAGACCCTAAGTAAAACAGTTACCAACATTCACATGTAATTTTATGAAGGTGCAATTTTTCATTCATGTTATGATTACTTATTTATAATCTAATGAAGTCACTAGTAGCAATAGGTAAGAGAAGATCTGCTGTACAGTCTTACAGTAACAGCCTGTAAGCTTCAGAAGAGATCACCTTTACAAAATATTAGTTTAAACCGTACAACTTGAAACAGATTTGCCAACCACTTAAGGTCTGACAAATCCCAATGTTATTTAAATTCTACTAACCAAATAAAAGAAAAGGAACATTAGAAGAGTTTAACAAATATCTAGTTGTGCTTCTATGCCAGCTACAAGGCATTTCACACATTTAGGAGAGCATGTTTTGGAATGAGATGGCTGTACAAGATTGATGTTTGTGTTTTGTTTTTATCCTAACACTATAGATAAGTTTTCCAGCAACATGATTACCCATGAGACCTAATCAAATGCTCAAGCACTGTATGAGTTTGACAAAATCTTCAACTTTAAGCTCCAAGATTCTAAGTGCTACCGAGATTAAAATTAAGATTTTCAGACTCTTGCAGTCTTGCTAGTTATGTCAAAGTCCCACATACTTTACAGAAGCAAACTGCAATAATTTTTCTGAAACACCACAGTTGAAACTTAACACCGTAAATGAAACATTACTGATCAAACAGACAGAAAGTGAGCCTTCAGCTGATACACGCCAGTCAGGATCTGTATAAAAAGGAGCATAAGTTCTAGACAATAACAAACTACGGAGAAAACTGCTTTAAGCAACCTACTCCACTACCACTAAAATGCATTCCCCAAAGGATAAAAGCAGCACACACCAGCAGCATGTCACAGAAGTGACCAAACCAAAACTACTGCCATTAAGCTACAGAACTCTTCCCACTCCCAAAGCACTCAACATACTCACCATCTGCAGGATTGCACCATATAAGCGCAGGAGAACTTTCCGTGGTTCATCTGCAACTGTCTCAATAGTATCAGGCAGCGAGCACTGAAACAGCATGTTGCTGAGGCCACCTCTAGCAAGATAAAGAGAAGTTTCAGTTAAATAAGCATACATGCTTCCCCTTCTACAAACTGGAAGCACACTAATCATCCTTTCAGTGTGATTAACTCATGTACTCTAACACAACACATTATTTTCCAACAGTAATAAGAACACATAATATACAAGGCTTCATTCAACAAAGAGTTGGCAGTTTCATGCTCCTTAATATATAATTAATCATCAAAACCTATTAATCCGCAGTATAGCTCAAGCTATCAACATAAAATGCAACAGGCAACTAAGATGTAGACTTCTGTTAATTATTTTCAAGACTCCTAGAAAGTGATGCTAGAGTCCTGTCAGATGTACTTGGATGCACAAGCAAGATGACAGCAGAATAAGCTTAAAATGGTGCAAGCAAGTAGAAAACCCTACATTTCAATTAAGAGCTGGTATCATGAGGACAACAGCTACAAAGATTTAATCTGAGTATCTCTGATACAGCATTGCTGATGGAAGCCTCACTCGTGCTATTCATCTTAGAGACTCATTTTCAATTTTTAAATTCATAGTTAAAGCAGCTCTTTAAAATAAAGTGCTCAACTAGTTTGTCAAAACTGAAGTCACCCGCAGAATCTTAACATGTGTGACAAACTATAGAGTCCTTCCAATCATTCAGGAGTTGTACAAGCACGCTGGCTTTTCATATAATTACAGTTTTACAACAGTGAGTGTTTCTACAGAAAACAGACAGCATTTGTTTTCTACAGGCTTATCAAGCCTGATAGATACTAGATTAGAGAAGCTAAGTTTCTTCATTTCTAGTAGTCTAAGAACACCAATGCACTCAACCCACATTTACTACATTATCTTTCTGCATCCTCCACATTTATCATTATGTTCATTAACAAGTTTTTAATTTTCCCTTCTGGGAGAGATTTTCCCCATTCCTTCTTCCTCTACTAAAAGAGGAGGAAGTACAAAACCTGCTAGTTGACTTGCAAAACAGAAATGCAAATCAGCTCTACTGAAAAAACTCTCTCAACATTAAAGAGCTTTCAAAAAAAAAACAAAACCACAACACACCTCAATATTGTAGCTAGCAGTAAAGAGGTGAGGCGGCAGATTTTGAGCGCTGTTTTACTTGTAGCATGCTACACACCTTAGTGCAGTAACTCCAGAACTCTAAGAGCAGTACCTCTGTCACATCGTGATTTTCTTCACAACGTAATACAGTTTCTTTGTAACACTCAAAACTTCAGTACTTAATGTTACTTTGCAGTGAGCTTTGATTGCAGGAATTCACAGCAGATTCAAACTGCAGTAGCTGAAATGCAGCTCTTACCCCCTAATCTGACACTCAGTTCTTTTTCAAATATTTGTCTGGGTTTTCTTACAATGCTGTGGGAAATCAGTAAAAGCTTTCTAAACAAAAAGACTCTCAAGGAGATGAGTTGTGTGTGTTTACTGAGAGGATACAGAGAAGGGCCAACTTATCTATCCAAAGCCAATGATTGAGGAAAAAAATTGTATCCAGAAAACAGAGTAAAACAGCAGCTGCACAACATTCAAGAAAGAAAACGAGAGAGACAGGTGGCTTGGCAGACACCCAAAAAATAGGTGTTTCGAGACAAGTACTTTGAACCATGAAGGGGAACAGGTAGAAAATGACAGATGGGAAAGGTATCAAAGGCAAAGCACAGCCAGACTGTTCGGATGCAATCAGAGCACCAGGTAGTGACAATAACTGCACTTCTGGCTTCACTTAAACTGCGCTAGACAGGTTTTTCTTCTTGAAAAATATCTTAGCCACCTCTTCCAAGCCTCTGATGCAGAGTTTGGTGAAAATATCAATATTTAAATAGAAGAACTAAACACACTGAGTAGACTAGAGCTCAAAATCTTGTATAAAGGGTTATATATGTGCTTAGCCTGCATGCAGTGCACTAGAGCCCAGAAATTACTTTTTAAACCTCTCCAGCCAAACAGCAGTGTCCTACTGAGGCTGCACTCCATTAAACAGAAGTCTCACCACACTTTTATGCACTTAAGATTTCAAAAGTTACCTCTAATCAAGGAGATCTATATAGGAGGCTAATAAAGGGTATTGTTCTCATGAAAGGTCAGTAGACTCAACAGCTCACTTAAGGGTCAAGAGGACTTCTCTCTCTTACATAGATAAAACTCCCAGATAGACTACTGCCACAAATTACTCCTAAAAAGGTCACATACTTTCCAAGCTTCCTATAGCTCTCCCCAAACCACAGCAGTACGATGCACTTATAGACTTGCATTCAGATTAAATATTAATCTATATCTTTGCTCTCATGCAAAGAGGACCAGACCCGTTCATCCTATGGTACGAAGCACCAACAGCTGTTCATGAACATTACTTGCACTACAGTTGAAATGGCCCCGACAGTCAGGGTGGAGAATGCACAGCCAGTGCTTGGCTTCCATGAAACTAGAATCAGCAGATCAGGATGATACTGCATTGTTGACGAATGAAGGGGGAGGGAAGACTTTTGTAAAAATAAATGCAAGTGCCAATTAGCATGGTTTTACACATACTTAAGTTTCAGCCTATCCACTCTTCTTAGAGATACCATCAAGTCACTCCGGTGTCTCAGAGGGAAAGCTTCCAAGAAATGAATAACTGTGATAAAGTCTAAGTCTTTAGAAAAATAAGTAGCAAAGTCTGCAGTATACACTAATAAGGATGAAAACAGAATTAAGTCAGACTACATAGCAACAAACTAGTCTACTGTCTGGGAACAATATCAGCCTTCTAAAAATTCCCTCCCTTCGTAAGCTTATCGTGATCATGTCAAGCAAGAAGGGATTTAAAAATTACAAATACTCATTTTTAATACGGCACATTTGGAAATGAGCATGATGAGTTTTGATTATACTTTTACATATCAGAACCCTCTAAACAGTTTAGATTCTCTTAGCCAACTGGGGTGAAACTTACTGGTATTTCGTGTATCTACAAAAGCAGAAACACTAGGAAAGCAAACTCGGGACTCAAAGGGAGAAGCTGACAACCATATCCTTTGAAACTGTACGCAACTCTACATTTTATCAGGGGGAATAATAGAGCACTACCACAGCATTAAGCAATCTGTAAAAAGGAGACTCTGAATTAACGCTGGTTTAACTAGAATAGAGGACTGATAAAAAAATTAGACTATTTAATTCCGCAAAGACAGCAATGATCTCAAACACATTACATACGGCTTCCAGAACATCCCCAAGTTAAACATTCCTGCTGTCGGCGTGCTGAGTCACAAGCTCTTGTTACTATATATGCTAACGGTGATTCATATCATCGACACACCGCGTGTTACCTGCTCGCTTCCGAATGTCAGACCGGGCACGGGCACGACAAAAAAACAAAAAGGCAGGTTTTGTTTAGCGTTTTTTTTTTTTTTTTTTTCTCAGGAGAGAGCTCGGCGCTCGGTGGGGCGGTTTCTCCCGGCTCCATCACTTCCAGCGCCGAGGTCCGGGGCCGCTGCCCGGCCGATGGCCGCGGTGCACCTCCGGGAGGGGCGCTCGGGCTCCGCGACCCGCCTGGCGCAGCGGCCCCCGCCGGCGTGCCGAGCGGCGGCCCTTGCCCGGAACGGCGAGAGCAAGGAAGAACCTAGGCTTGTTTCGTTTCTGTCTGCCTGGAGGGAGACCGTCCTCCCCCGCGCCAGGAAGCGGCTCGCAGCCCAGCGACCCGCCGGCCCCCGCGAGGCCTCCCCCCGGCGCTCACCTGATGGGGCTGATGCGCAGCTGCTCCTCCCGCAGCCCCCGCCAGGCCCCCGGCAAGAACTCCTTACACCACAGATACGCCTTGCGCCGCGTCCGGGGGTCGGGCGGGGGCTCGTCCTCGGGCGGCGGCAGCAGCGCGGAAGGCGGGGTCGCGGCGCCTCTGCCCGCCGGCGCCGGCTCTTTCCCCTCAGGATCGCCGTGAGCCAGCGGCGAGGAGGGCTGCACGGCGCCGGGCAGGACGCCCCCGCCGGAGCCGCAGCCGAGCAGGAGCCCGAGCGGGGAAGGGTCCGTCTCGCCGTTACAGAACTTGGTCTTCATAGCGCGATGCGGCCGGGCGGGGGGTGCGCGGAGCCGGCGCGCTCCCGCTGCGTCCCCGCGCCGGCGCCTCTCGGCAGCCGGGGCCAGCGGCGAGCGAGTCNCGCCAGGTGACCCCGCTCCCCGGCGGCGGCCCTCGGGCTCCAATGGGGTCCCCGGCCCCTGCCCGCCGGGCGCCCGCCCCAACGTAGCGCCGAGGGCTCGGCCCCGCCGGGCGCTTCGCCGCGTGGGGCTGTAAGCGGGGGAGGGTCGGGCTGCAGCGGGGGCTCGGCCGGGGCCAGCGCCGAGAGGCGCAGTGTGGAGGAGGGAGCCGGCCGTGGGGCGCTTCGCGGCTGCTGGGCGACGGAGCCGCCTGCCTCGCGTGTCGGCCCGTTCCCTCAGCGGTGGCCGTGCCGGGGCTCCCAACGTACCGTTGTGTCATTCTCTTCCCGTGACCTGCCGCGGAAGAGGGGGCAGTCTCTGTGCTGTACGCGCAGCGACCGACAGCGTGTCGAGTTAAATCCCACATCTTGTGGAAAGATACAGAGCTACGTCGTTATCGTGTGTGAGCGTCCATTCGTGCCCGTCTGGTGAACTGGTCTCTCGACTCAGGAGAAAAACCTACTTTAACAGAAAGCTGAGCCACGAGGAGGAAAACGGTCTCCACAAGCCATGCTTCAAAGTGGAGTTTCTTTGTTAGCTTTGGCAGTGGAAGGACGTTCTCCTGTTACCTGAAACGTCAGCACCTGCCCTCCGCTCCTAAGCAGTGCGAGCAGAGCGTCGCAGCAGTGATGCCACAGGTGGGGCAATGAGCTGCTGCTCCTCGGGCCTCCCATGGCCACGGGGGATGAGAATCATAGGGTTGGAAGGGACCTTTAGAGATCATGTAGTCCAACCCCCTTGCAAAAGCAGGTCAGCCTAGATCAGGTCGAATAATGTTGCCCAATGTGTTGTAATGCCCCGTTGTAAATGAGCAGCAAAGGAATAAATCACATGTAGGCTTTGAGCTACCTTTGCACTTCCCTGATTTTTCTCATCCTTTGGCTGTTTACCTTGATGGTCTTTCACTGTGTATAAGAGAAAGTTGCTGGCTCTTTTAGTAATTTGTTGCTGTTACTGTGGAGATGATCGTTGAAACTGAGGACTGCTGGGTTGTGAGCGACTTCCCTCCCCAAAATGTTTCAACCGCATGGGCTGCTCCCTCATTTTGCCTGCATGATTCATTTTGCCAATCCAGTGGTGGAGAACCCCTCAAAACCCCAGGGATTTCTTGAGAAGTGACAGGAAGCCTCCAGAACTGGCTTCAGAGCTGTTTTATGGGGGCAAAGCAGCTTTGGCACAGCTGCAACCATTGCAACTGAGGCATACCAGGCCCTGTTTCAGAGGAGGAGTGGTGTGCGAGTTAGAGGTGCTAAACTGGAACAGAAGAGACAGAGTCCCTTTTCTTCCCTCAGCTCTTCATTTATGAAATAGAACCCCTTACTTAGAGCTAGAGACGCTAGAGAGGAGATGTGCAGCGGCTTCTGCAGATGGCAACACAAGGCTGCAGAGAAGCCCTTTCTTTTGCAGGCCCTCGCTGAGGTACCTGACAATACCCCTGACAGTGAATAACTAAAAGCCAAAAAAACCCAGTTCTACAGGTGGAAAGCTCATTCCACAACAAAACGCTGATGATGTCTCTACATGTTGGAAGAAATGGGGAAAATACCAGAAAAAAATTGCCTTTCCAAATGGCTGTTCTGTTTCCAAGGGCTTGAGCTTCACACTGCTCTGTCATAACATGAGTAACAGGACCTTTTTTTTTTTTTTTTTCCTAATTAGAGTTATTTGACTGACTGTTTTATCTAGATTACTATCAGTGTGGAAAGAGAAGAGTCAGAGACAGAAAAGATCTGTTTTTCCTGGCTAGGAAGAATTCTATCAACTTTTACTAGACAAGAAAACACAAACTTCTTGGTACCAGCCGTTTCACTGACATTTGTTCATACTGAGTCATCTCCAATGGTTACACACCTCAAGTAATCTCAGAGAACTTAGAAGGAGATAGGAAAATGATGGCTTTATTTGTTTTACACTTTTTGACGACAACACACCCTTTTCCCAGTGTCAGTCTAGATTGGTTTTCAAGACCTGTAGTGACTTCTGTTTCGATAAGTAGCCTGGATCCATGTGAAGGTCATACACGTATTTCCTTCAGATATTTGTTCAGCTCATTACATCATTTATTAGTTTTACACTTTATTAATATTTAGCAACTCATTGTAATTTAGTATTGAGTTTACAAAAAGGGTGTAACTCACTTGAAAACCATTCAGAGCATTTTACAACAGGTCTGGTCTGTCTGCTAGGGAGTCCTGAGACTGTACAGCATGATAAAGGCAGGAACAAAGCAGCAGAGGAACTCGTGACAGAAATAAAGGTGAGTAATCATTAGGGCTTGCAGGGTCAGTTTATTGGAAGGTATATCGACGTGTTCCTTGCCCAAATTATTTTTTCTTTCATTTCTTTCAAGTCAGTGTGAGTTGGGGAATTCATTATTGGTTAAGATAACTTTTGTCTGTAATTTGTGGGCAAGAGTCCTTTCAGCCGTGCTATGTTGTGCATTACAGATGGGGCTGATTGGAACAGGACATCATAGAATCATAGAATCATAGAATGATAGGGTTGGAAGGGACCTTTAGAGATCATCTAGTCCAACCCCCCTGCAGAAGCACATCCATTTGTGATGAACCAGTGGCATGAACTTGGACTTGGTGAAACCCAGGCAGCAATGCTGAAGGTGATGGTCTGAAGGCATGATGCAGAATCCAGCAGAGTACGTGGAAAGACAGCTACTGGTTTCAGTAAACGTGAAAATACATCATTTCCTGCTCTTACCCAAGACCTTCCCTGGTTTGGCTCAAAGCAGGCAGGAGGAGCAATGTGTGAGAAACGTATATTGCTCTTCTTTATGAAGTGTCTTTTAAATGGATAAACAGAGAGGGACACTTTCTCATTCTAAAGCTACTAAGGGGGTATTTTTTGTAAGTTTTAAGCCCACATTCAAATAAAACAAACAAACAAATTTATTTCCTCTGCTTGCATGTGTGATTTTTTTTCTTCTCTTAAGGAGGAATCTATTACACTTAGATAGTCAGTTCAACAAAGCCAAGGCTTCTGCTCACATCAGAATATATTGAAGCCTAAAAGGCATCAGAATAAAACCTCAAAGAAGAGACTTAAGTACTGGGTTATTGGCTCAAACACCCCAGGACTGAATGATTAAAATACCAGACTTGGACCTGAGAAACCTGATTATGTTTTGAGCAGCAACTGACCTCTGCTTCCATTTCTTGTGCACTAGAAGCACCTTGTTGTTAGGTAACCATGCAATATTCTACCCAGTGGATTAGTCAATCAACCAGCTACCTTCTTAAGTAACGGAAAAAGGCAAACATGTCTTTGTGTACCTGATGTCAGATTTTGTGCCATAGCAACTGAGCTGCATGAGCACAACTCTTTTTTCTTATTTTTTTTTTTGTAGATAGCAGATGTGGGTTCTGTATCGATGTTCAATTTCTGATTCCATCTAACAGGCTGGCCTGCTGTAGCGTCTAATAAATGAGATCTATTAAGAGAATAATTCTTCAGCTGCCAGTATCCCCCAAAAAGCCTGTGAAGGAGGTAAGTGGTGAAATAAGTAGGGTTAGGACACAGACAAAATATATACTAACTAATTATGCTGTAATCAAGGTACAATCTGCACTAAGGGCCCCTCTTGTGGGGTGAGAAGAGGCTTGAGTTTGTATGACCTTTGCTGTCATAAGGAGGGAGACAAAACTACTCGTCAGAGACATCTCCTTCCCCTCAGACAGTAAAAAGCAACCTTGTCGATCCCGTACCATAACACTGTAATGTGTTACTTCAATAGCTGAAAAGAATGTAACGGTCAGCAAGTCCACTACATTCTTTGAAGTAATAGAGACACTTCTTCACCAAGTCTTGATGGAAATTTCTACTTTTCGCTGGTTCTGAACACAGTCTTAATCACATGTGGCTCTTTCTTAAGACAGTATAACACAAACCATTTGTTAGTGCATTGATTCATGTAATTTACAAAAGCTTCTTAGAATATTATTTCCCAGTTTTCTGTATTAGCTCTATATCTGTAGCAAAGGGAATTGCAGCTGGATTGATGTATGATTTTATTCACCCAAGTTGCATTGCTGCAGTAAAAATTGCTTATTGCTCACAAAAGGGGTAAATCTAGAATTCTGGCTCACAAAGCACTTAATTTTCTTTCACAGGTCTGTCTCAGTTATACCAAGAGGCAGCAGATTTTACTGGCAAGATGAAATGCCAACTAAGGCTGGATCTGCCACATGGAACAGAGAGAATGATACTTTTGTAGAAGGATGCAGATACTTATTTCAGATTAAAAGCTTGCAGACTACTTACTAGCAGTTTCTGATAAACCTGCATTACAGACCAGTAGCAGGTTGCTGTTGAGTTTGTGAATCCCATTTCTGAAATTAAGGTGAGGCTGGAGACTTTGACAAAAGAATTGTGCAGTCCTTGCAAGTCAGGGTGGGAGCTTGGGGCTGTCCCTGAGTCCCTCAGTCTCTCAGCTCACTGCCTCAGCAGACTGTTCACAAGTGAGTATTTTGCAATGGCAAAATAGAATCATTTTAGTCGGAAAAGACCTTTAAGATCATAGAGCCCAACCACTAACCTCACACTGTCAAGCCCACCACTAACCTATGTCTCTCAGCACCTCCAGCTATATGGCTTTTCAGTATTTCCAGGAGGGTCACCCACCTCCCTGGGCAGCCTGGTCCAGTGTCTGACAACCCTATCAGGGAAAAAGTTCTTCCTCATCTCCAGTCTAAACCTCCTCTGGTATAACTTGAGGCTGTTTCCTCTTGTCCTATCTCTCATTACTTGGGAGAAGAGACCAATCCCCACCTCACTACAACCTCCTTTCAGGTAGTTGTAGAGAGTGAAAATGTCTCCCCTCAACCTCCTCTTTTCCAGACTAAACAACCCCAGATCCTTCAGCTGCTCATCAGACTTGTTCTCCAGCTCTGTTGTTCTTCTTTGGACATGCAATACTCTCAGCCCAGTTCTACGTTCAAGTTGTACTTCAAGCAGGGAGACTACTTTGACTCCTTAGTTCTATGTCTGGTGACACTCTTGATGAAAAACAAATATTCAGGTTGCTGTTTCTTATTCCACACATCAACAGCTAAAAAACGTGCTACTCTGAAAGCCAAGGACTGAGAAAGTTTGAAGTTGTGTTAGCCACCTGGGCACAATGCAGCTGCGAGAGAGTGGCTGCACAGCTGTCTCCCCTTTCTCAGAGATAGGAGGGGTAGTAGGATAGTGGCATAAAACGTTCTCCTAGATCCATATATCCCGAAATGATACTGCATGGAAAAACAGACAACATGCAGCCTAGGGAGAACAGAGGAGATGAATATTTCACCCAAAGCTCCTTTTGCTCATCAAGAGAATTCATATCTTCTGTGCTTTGCCCCTAAGTGAGAAATCTTGGTGACTTAATTTGAGGTGATCCTAGGTAGTTTTATTTTCTTTCTGTGTTTGTTTAGTTTCCAGCACAAAATATGAACAAAAACCAAGGTGTAACTTTGGTCCCTGCCGTGTACCTGCCAGAGCACAGGGGGTTAACAGGGGCTACAGATGCGGGATTTACTGTAGGCCCTGGCTTGGTATTTATATGTCTCCTGTGAAGGCGAGGGAAGCATTACACCAGAAAGCAGCCCTACCAAAAGGATAATATGCTCTTTCATTTTTGATGTTGGCCTAAGATAACCACTGAGACCTAGGGCTCACACAGTGCCAGGTACTCCCAGCAGCCGGCTGAGATAACAGTGGCTGGCTCTGCTCCCAGAGAACGACTTTTCTTGGAGTCAGGCTAACCAAGCCTTTGTTATATTACAAGTTACTTAATTTCTTATTCTGTACCAATTTCATCTTATTGAAGAAACACAAATGGGAATCTTTCTTAGGGGATCAGAGACTAACTCAATAGAGTTAGCTAAATATTTTCTTATTTATTTTAAAAACTCTAGTTTTGAAACCCCTGGTTGTGTGGGGCCCTGTGGTACAGTAACTGCTTCAGCTGTAGCTGCAATCCACAGAACAATACACCATGAGGTATCACTTCTAATGCAGTCTCAGTTTAGTAAACTCTCCCATCAGCTCAGGCACTTCAACATTTGGATTACTTTTGGACAAGCGTCAAACTCTTCTGCAAAACCATCCCAGCTCCCCCTGATACTCAGCAGAGTTCAAGAGTGCAGCCTTTGTTGAAACAGATTGTGGAAGCAACTTTGCCTCCCTGCCTGGGGACTGCACAGAAATCCCCTGGCATCCCAAGCTATGCTCAAGAAAACAGTTGCTATAGTAACCAGCTCTCTACCTGCACTGAATAGAGTCTCTCTTTCCTCTTCATCTGCTTTGCTTTTATTAGTTTGGAGGGAGAAGTAGCTCACCATGTCAGTTCTGCAGGCTGGAGGAGTGCACAGAAGGCCCCTGGGGCCTTCCATCAGGTGCTCCTCTCCCACTTCACCTGTTGCAGGATGCCCTGTGTGAGGGTTGGCACCGCTGGCACTTGCTGACAGAGCTACCCAAGCCGTAGAGGCTCTTTGCTTCCCCTTCTTGCCCCTGGCTTGTGGTAGAGTTGCCCGAGAGCAGACTTGCCACTGCTCTGCAGGCTCTCTTGCATGTTCTTTGCAGTCTCAGTCACACATCCTTTTCAGTTTCACTGGGATTGATTTCAGTTTGCTAGTGGAAAAAGAAACTGGATACAGCCTTTTTCCAGTGATAGCACGTATTTGCAGCTCTCCCTAGGGTTAAAAGTGACCACAATAACTACTGGAAACACTCTGAAAGTTCTAAATTGTGATAAATTGCATCTTCTCTTGTGGTCAGACTGTGGATTAATTGTTTTCTGCATTATGAATTCCACTGTGGAAGTATATATCTGGAAGGCAAAGAAACCTGCTCTAAGGAAGAACATGCCAGAACCACCTCCAGTTTGTTTTAGAAGTGAGAAACATGAGCAAATCTGCACCTGCACAAGTTGGGGCAAGCTCCCCTGACAGCCAGTGGACAAGCATTAGGTGTGTATGATGTGGTGACTAGGAAGGGGGAAGAAAAGCCACAGAACTAATTACTGTGGATGTAATAATGGTCAGTAGTCAAAGGCTGCAGAGAATTGTGTAAGACAAGAAAGGTGGTGCATTCTGACAAGACATCAGGAACTGACAGTGTTTGTATTAAATGCTCAGAGCCTGTGTACTGTGGAGAACCTGAAAACAGTTACTGGACACTGCAGGGACTGAGCAGGAGCAAAGCCAATTAGAAGATTTGCCCCGTATGTTCATTACCATGATAGCAAATGCTCTGTATTTAAATACAACACAATAAAAATATACAAGAGCACACCCACACCAATCTGTTGCTTGAACAACAGCCAGTAGTAAAATAAAAACATGCATACAACATTTCAAACGTTTCAAAATCTATTATTGATTCAAATGACAAAAGACATCACAGACCAATTTTAAAATGGCTTGCACTTCTAAAGTAGCCTTTCTTCACATCCCACCCCC
>WBNH01003229.1:212957-231225 GCA_013401255.1 Urocolius indicus
CATTGCATAGCAAGGGACTAATACCAAGCTGAAATAACTGATTTGTGATGGAACTTGCAGCTCTCCAGTACTGCTGGTTTTTCAAGCATGCTGCAGTTTTTTTCCTGGATTAGTACATAAAAGAGTGGATTCCAGATACGGATTCCAGACACTGTAGTTTCAACTTGGGCACTGATTGTAACGAAGTAACTGGCAGAGTTTTCAGGGCATCCTGGCAGAGTTTCTAATTTAAACCAAAGAATGGTTTATATCTGGTTATTTCCTCATGGGCCAGTAAACCTCTATCATGAGCACTATCAGAGTGAAGAGGTGGCAGAGAGAAGTTTCTGAATCTTTGAGGGGCTCAGGCTGCAGCAGTGGCAGTCACTGGACTCTGCTGGCACGGCCTGAGGAAAGTTACACCTTTCAGGCAACAGCTTCAGCTCTCCACCTCTCCAACTCCTTCCGGGTGATAACAAAGAACAGCCGGAGGTTAAGGAAAGGCCATTGGGTTACAAATTGTTTTCAAATATGCAGCAGTATGGTTGTTCATGAGGAACTGCCTGCCACTGGACTTAGAGCCTAAACTAAAGCAGACAGGGTAAATACAAGAGGACCAGCAAAGCAAAGAAATTAAAGCATTTCAGGGCGCTGGCTGTGTTCTTCCTGATGTACCCATGAACACGGACACACACATACACATTGACTTTCAATTGTTCAAGCCAGAAACATAGAAAACTATAGGTCTTGTCTGTTTTACACAGATGTTGAAGATTTCTTAACTGTTCAAAGAGATTTAACTCATTTCTATTTATAGGAGGAAACACATCACTCTAATTTTCCTTTGCTGATTTCTTTTATTAAAAAGAAAAAAAAGATCGATAATCCCTACAACTTTTCCAGAAGATCAAACGGCATTTACAAAGTCAGTCCTTTGCCCTTCTGTCTTTGACTAACTATATCTGGTTTTCTGGTCTTTAGACTTTCAATAAGCTTTTTATTGCCATATTGGCATAAAAAGAATGCAGTGGATTTTTCCGTGAAACACTCCACACCATCCAGATGGGTGGCCTTCACTCACAAGCAGTCACTGACCGTGCCGAGCAGGTGAAGGTAACCTTGTATACAGCCAGAGCGATTTGGTGAGATACCTACACATCAAAGCTGCAGACTGTTTTTTGATCCCAGAATTAAGTTCAATGTTAATTGTTACCGGAATGGTGTTGCACACTATCCTGTTTTTTACTGTGGCACCTGTAATTAAGTAGTGTAACCTTACTTTGTTTCCATTTGACACAGAGGAATAACAGAGTTACGGGTGACAAGTAGGAAATGGTCACTGAGCAGTTAATCCAGGTTAGAAACCCTCTGAAAACAGAATGAAACCTATTGCCTCCTTAACCAGAGCATGTTGTACTCCATTACAGGTATTTAATGAATTTATGAATTAGATACAATATGATGTAATGAATTTCTCCTTTCCATCCTGATGATAACTTGCGCCAACTGAGTTTACAAACCTGATTTGTTATGTGTTAACCAGCCATCTGGGAATCTAGTTGAGTAACACAGCAGTTGTCGCAATACCAAGACTCTCATATAAATCATGCTTGAGTCCTAAGTAAATATTGGTTCAAATATTGATTCTCGTGAGTGATATGACTGTGGTTGAAGAGGTTACAGGTGTTGGCTGAACTGCTTTAGGGAGGACCACTCCCTCCATGTTCATTTGAGACTCACATCAAAGTGCTCACTTTGCTTTGAATTCATGGGAACAGAGCATTGCCCCTCACTTTTGATAGACACTCCCCATATCAGAACTTATTTTTGGTGCTATAAAATCTAAGATATCACATTGTATACAAGTACCAAGTTATTCAGTGGATAGATATAACATCTGGAAAGAAAGGAGTGAGACACGAGTTATTTTTTTATGGGGCACTGAAAGCAAGAAAAGAGCGGGACATATAGTTTTTTTTTTCCTGACATATAGATGCTGTAACTACTGCTATCCAAGAAATCCAGGTCTGTGAGGTGAAGGAAACAGCTAACAACAAAATGAAAAACTGTTTTCCACAGGAGTCTATCACCAGTTGGAGGAAGCTCAAGGGAAAAGGAGTGCCGCATCCTGTTTGTTTTTACACTAACCAAAGGCATTGTGAGCCATAGCTACTCTAGCAATATGCTCTTCTCTTGCAATATAGATACATTGGTCAGCCTTCGTTCCCAGTTTTCTGAGCTGGAAGGGACCCACAATGATCATGGAGTCCAACTTCTCACCGCTCACAGAGCAACCCAAAAATTAAACCCTATAGCCAACAGCATTGTCCAAATGTTTCCTGAACAGCAACAGTTTGGCACTATAATCACTTCCCTGGGGAGCTTGTTCTGGTGCTTGGCCACCTCCTCATTGAAGAATTTTGCCCAAATATACAACTAGGCCAGCAAAATATTCTCCAAGCAAAACCTTTACTGTGATATGCTTTCCACAACACCATAGCACGTGCAGAAAATCACTGTTCTTTGAACTGTGCAGACTCTCCTTGCCACAGACATATCACATGCATGTGCAACTGAGCACTTTTGTCCTGCAGCATCTACTGTGACATCTCCCTGTGCTCTGTGGAATGAAGAACAGAGTGAATTCAGTTATCTCTCCATGTCTTCTAATTGCCAATAGCTGTGAGACAAAATCCCCACTTGTACCATTCCTCAGCATGTTGTGCAATTGTAAACCCTTTCCTTACATATGTAGCTAGCTATAATACTGCTCAGAATTGTGAAATACATTCTTTTGTTCACTGTTTGACAAACTAGTTATTGTTAAAGACCTTTTTTTGCTATTGTACTCTTAACTGCTGTGGCTGAAACAAATTTCTGTTGGTTTTATTTTGCCCTACAGAAGCCAACTTGTCTGCCACAGGAATTCATTCTGCTTCAAAACTAGCTTCCTTTTTGGGATAGAATTCATCCAGATGGAGATCTGCCTCAGCTTTTCTGCAGGCTCTGACATGGACCTGGCAAACTTACTCACCCTGAAAGAGCATCATACCTCCAAGCAGCATGTGGGATCACTCTGATGTAGTACATTGGGGATCTCAGCTGTGCACCCCACCAAAGCAATGCAATACCTCATGGCCAATCATCAGCCACTGCACTCATGTCTGTGCTGAGGCAGGAGGATGAGAGTGGCCATGGTGCTCCTTCCTCCACAGGTTACTGTGGGCTCTGCACGCCAGCTGCGTGGGAAAGCTTGTGCTGCCATTTGGAGAAATGCCAGCCACAAACCCAGGGGCAGCCAACATCAGTGTGGAGAACCAGAGCTGTGTGGGACACAGCAGAGGGACAGCTACATCAGGTGTACTCTGAAACAACTCAGTTAGGAACTAACTTCAACAAGTGCTGCTCTGGACCTGCTGCACACCTTTCCTGCTCAGAAAAAAAGATTGACACAGCCACTTTGCAGTTCTCAGGGCAACACTGGAGCAGAGACAGCACTGCAAGCAAGGTGTGGGCAATTGTGTAATTCCTTCAGTCCTTCATTTGTGCTCGGTTCTGGGGAAGGGGGCAATTTTGTACCAACCATTACTGTATTTAGAAGGTGTTCTCCCAGCTTCTAAACAATAACATGTAAAAGTTAAGACAAGTGCTTTCTGGGCAAGCTTGAGATGGAAAGGTATCCAAATATATCTCCATCTCATCAAATGGCTCTGCTATGAGAAATAATTCTAGGTCATTAAAATAACTGTAGCTCATTGATTGTATAAACCAAAAATTATTGTGATTACAGGCCTTCACATTAACAGACAAAAATCCAATTTAATTCTGACTCCAAGCACTCCGAGGTCTTCAGGAGAGTGTCTTGCAGAGCATTTAAACAATAATAAGCTCTTCCCAACACAAGTAGTTAATTTGTTTTCTTCCTCCTGCATCATAGATTTTGCCAGAGATTGTTTTGCAAGGGTCTGAAACCAGCATTTCTGCCAAGCAAGGAGCTAGTGGACAAGAAATCTTTTCCTTGGGGAAGGGATGAAAAGGCCTACTTAAGCCTCCATAAGAGGTTTCCTTCTTTCACTTGAGCCTGCCAAGGCTGTGGCTGCCAAGGCTACTGCTAAAAAAAAGGTTTTGATTCAAGGATGAATGACTTGCTTAGCACACTGACAGTTCCTGCAGGATCTTGGTGAGATGCTCCTCATAGAGATATGTGCAGCTGTCCTCTTATGACCACTATTCCCTTCCTCCAGGAGGTCAATTGTCAAGGACCTGGCAGACAAAACCACTGCCGTGGGGCATGCCAACAGAAGAGCAGAGCCAGGTTACCTCTTCCCTGTCATTAGCCTGTTTGGACCTTGTGTATTTGTCCTTAGAGGACGCCAGTGTTCTCATACCTGCTCAGCAGCTGGTGTTCCCTGACAGCCCCTCTTATCCTGAGGAGGTGGGAGGCAGAGAATTGGGAGTGAGGGTCTGGGCCTGGGTCATTCTGGCAGTTGTGCACAACCGGTCTGTCCATGCAGCCTGAGGGACACTGCCAATGCTGCTTCTCACTGCCCTTCAGACACCCTTCCTCCTGGCTGCATGGCAAACTGCCACAGAAAAAATGCCACTCAGTTAAAGTTCAAACCAAATTTGTAGCCAAAAAAAGCAACTCTTGCTCCCTTCCAGCCTTGAATTAGAATTACTTCAAAGCAAATAGACTGACCTCGAAAAAAAAAAATAGAAGTGCTGTTCAGTCACCACTTGCTTTCCTAGAAAATCCTCTTTCCATTGTTTGCACCCACTGGTCAGCCCTACAGGGGCTTCTATCAGTGTCCCAAAGCTATGCAGCCCAGCAAGCTACGCTGAAACGGATGACTTGCTCTCTCCAATGCTTTGTCCCTCATATTGAAGTCTACAAGGGCCTGTTACCTTTATTTTTCCACATTAGAAAAACGATCCATTTCCATGTAAATTTGGTACAGTCATAATCTTAACAGAACTTTCTTGTTCATTTCTCACTGTTATCTAACTATTTAAAAATAAAAATAGTTTACAGTCTTTCTGTGATCTGCATCTTCCTTTCACAGTGTGGAACAACTCAGGTCCCAGGATCTCCTCCAAGATTTTATTACACCAAAGATGGGATTTTACCACAAACATCTGTATCTCTGCTCACCCAGACTCTTGCTTACTGTCTACAGCACTAAGGGCAAGGTTCACTTACACCTGAAAATTCATCAAAGAAGTGCCATCAAAGAAGTTTTTTCCTTTGGCTAATAAAGGAATCCAGAGTGGGCCACTTGGGTGTACATATGTACTTTGCAGATGTCCAGAATGAAGGTGAACACCATCCAAAGTGACTGAAAAAAATCTGTTTGAGCAGGATTTACCTCCAGATGACTTTCTTACTGTTCACACGTCTGAAGGGAAAGCTAAGGGAGGGCCAGACTTTCTTTTGCTTTGTAACCTCTACAGCAGCAGGGTTTCTTTCCTTAAAAGTGTGCCATAAACAAGTGACATTAGGTCCACCTAAATTCAGTGTAGCCTTCTACACCTTGGGTGAGACAGTTATTTTCTTAAAGAGCATCTGCACTCCTGAAAAATACCTGCATGAGCATCAGTCCTTGTGTTTTCCCAGCTCTGGTCCTTATGGGGCTTTTTGGTCAGATAGACATCCCTTCTCTTCCTTGGTTTCAAACTTGACAACTTGTTTGCAACATGGCTCCCTTGAAAAGGCAGAAAGCTGTTGTGCACCCAGAGGAAGAAGAGATAGCAACTGCTGGAGGCAGATACAGGCAGCTGTAAAAAAACATGTCTTAATAGAAAAGGCAAGACAGAAGGGAAGTGTTGCTGATTTACCCTCATAGGGTGGGAGAGTGTCAGCTGTCAGATAGCAGGAGGCCTGCTCCTAGATGGTGGCCAGGATTAGATAGACCAGGCTGTTTGGGGTGGGATGAAGGTCCTCGTGTCCCCCTGTCTCCTCAGGAAAGATCTAGAGAAGTATCAGAGAATCAGCACAAAGATTCAAAACACGTGCTGCAAAGGCAGAAGAGTTGATATTTTCTGATTTAGACTAGCTGTTGCTTTTGGTTGATAGCCAGTAAAAATAAAACTTTACTATTATTACTGTATTTGAGAGATCAAATCAATCCTCCCACCAGTCAGAGTGACGCAGTGAAGAGTCTAATAGCTCCCTCCTATCCTTTTCTTTCAGGTTGTGCTAAAAGGATAACAGTTGCCTTATCTACAAACTAACAATAGCTCTGCAGCAGCATAGGAAAGTTAAACAAGCCTGAATTCCAGGGGATGTAGCCTTTACCCTTATGCAGTGACTTATGCTACAGACCACATACTCTTCCAAGGAAAGAAATGCAAAAGGAACAGGTTTTGAGTCCTCTGGCCCATCATGTTCCAGCTAAAAAAATACCTCCCCTGTCTTGGTCACAGGCTAGCAAAATCCCATATCTGAAGCTTTTTGCCTTTAGATGTAGCCCTCATCAATAGCAGATAATGCCCTAATAGGGGATTTCAACTGTGCACCAACACAAAAAGGAAGGAATCCCCTGACACCACGTCGGTTGCCAATCGACAGGCCCTGCACATCGCCTAAGCTAATGTGACTCCAGAGCTGCACCAAGGGCTCGGTGCCTTTGGCACAGGAGAGAAGAGGGAAACTGGAAAATTTCTGTTCTTTTCTCAGCGTTAATGGCCAGGTAGTTTGCAGATGATTAGTAACTTCTCTTAAAGCAATTTTAAAGGAAAGATGGAAATGTAGTTTGGAGCATGTGGTTTCCTTGCTAGAGCTGCATCGACTCTGCATATCTCTGCTGCTGAGCAGAACACATGCTGAGCAGAATAGGAGCGTTCTGCTTCTAGAAAGTTTCTGTGCTGCTAGTTATTGAAATCTCAGACAATATACTTTACATGGAGTGTATGGCACTTATATGGTTTTCTTCCCATACTAATGAATGTAATGAAAATATTACATACTTCTGGGCAGCGCTTTGTTTCTTCCAAGACGTAGTTTTTTTCGTGTTCGTAGCTTTCCTTTCAGTAAGGTGTGTTCTCCACACCCACGCTTTGGCCTTGAGAAGGCCAGTCCCTTTACAAACCACTCCATGCTCTGTTTGTTTTAGTAATTCTTACCCAAAGTCTTTATCTTAGAATCCTGTTTGTGCAGCTTTGGACAAGATTCAATGCTTGGTGGGGAGGGTGAGTGAGGTGGGAAGGTTTTCTTAGTGCCTTTAGTATTTAATATGTTATCTTACCTGTAACAAGTAGATGATTTACGCACTTTATGATGCTGAGATGGTGTCACATCAAGTTTACACCTTACAGTAGGTGTAAACACTTGACATAGCAGCTATGGGAGGGATAAGAGCTGTGGCGAGCTACAGTTTCTGGACTGTGCTCGAAGCACCCTAGAAGCCTTAGGAGCAAAGGCTGTGGTGGATAGTCCACTGCAAGTCCTTCCTCCTGCTCCTTACAGGTCTGTTCACAACAGCAAAGCATGAACATCACATCCATCTTCCTTTGCTGTTACAGCTGCAAGTCCAAAGCTGCAGTACTACTCCATGTAGCACATAAGAGCAGTGAATCTGAGAGTCTGTGACGGAAACCGAGCCACCATCAGAGTCAGAGGCCCAGCTGCTGCAGTCTGAGCAGTATTAGCTGCTTCTGTGTGAACCTGGCAGTGCAGGAATGCCTGGAATGTCTCAGCCAGCAGGTACTTGTGCTAGGAAATGTCTGCACTTCTCATAAACACCACTCCCCCTGCCATTTGCCTCTCTGAGTAGGAGTTGCTTCCTTCTTCTTCCCTGCAAGACCCACAGAAATCAATATCTCTCCAGCTCCAGCCTGAATGTGAATTCTTCTTTCCTGAGGCAAAATCATCATGGGAAATGGAAATCCCACAAATCAGCAACATACTGGTGTTTTTCCAAACATGCCGTGGGCCTGGGAAGGCAGGCTGCCTTCAGAGGATGGTCTCCACAGCAGTGAGACCAAACATCTGCAGCCCATCTGTGCCACAGCTTCCAATAATCAGAAAAAGAAGTGGCTGAGCTGGTTGTTTGAGACAGGTGGAGCTACCATAGTTTTAAACAAGACCATCTCAGATTCTCTATAATGTCCTCACCTTCCTCCATCTGTCCAACAGTGAAATACCTTGGGGATGTTACCAGTAAAATTTTCTGACAAGTCTGGTTTTCCATGTCTTTTAAACTTATCACCTCTGCAAAGCTTCTCCCTACCACAGTCTCCATCAGCCCTGCACTCACCAGCAGGACACTAAGAATTGCCAGGACTTGTACTCTAGTGCCTAGGGCTACTCTGGGAAAGGAGAAGATACAGTACAGACCTCTTTATTTATATCATATTCTAAATATATATTTTTTTTTCCTTGGAAAACACTTCCTTGCAAGATTCCCAAACTGTTCTAAGTGTCAAATACTTCTCTGTCTATTGCATTAATTCTTATCGCTTCTGGATAGATAAAATAACTGGCAAGAAACACCTTTTGCTGATTTATCATTTAGTTAGAAACTCCGCTTTTGGAAGGGAGGGTGGCAAATCACTGGAGCTGGCACTGAAACTGTTATGAAATGTAGATGTGTCAGTCTGTGAGGGAAGTAAAAGCTGGGCAAGTTCCCAAGTGAGCAGTGTCACACCGGTCAGTAACACCTCCTTTCTTGTCTTCAAGATTGCTTGTGTCAAGACAAGATGCAATCCACCAAAACAACCCAAACCAACCAAATCAAACCCTTGCAAGTTCTAAAAGAGTTTTTATACCCATCATCCTCCCTACTCATGAGGTTTGTGTTGGGAACACACTACGGGGGAAAAACAAACCAGCTATTTCAAAATACCTTTTAGTCATGGTGTGCAAGTAGGGGTCTCCTTAGTAAGCTATATATCTTGTACACAGGCAGGAAAAGCAGAACCTTCTGAAAGAAGAAGTAAAGCAAGCTCCGGTATTTCTTGCACAGTGGATGGCACACCTTACTGAATAGAAAATACTAATTCAACACATAAATATGAGATGAAGAAAGAACTAAATTCACTTAACACAAGTCTTCTCCATGTTGGGAATCTACTAATAGCTAGTCATCTCAGTGTTCAGAGGAGATGCTCTTCCAATGTTCAAGCCATCAAAGCCACGGCACTGGCAGAGGGCAGCTCAGTCCATCCTGGGTGGGCAGAGCACAGCAAGGCTGTATGGATGGGATGCCTCCAATTCAGGTATGATGAAACACATCCCAAAACAAGCTGCTACTGCTTGGGGCTCAGAAGGAAAGAGGCTCTGACAAAGTAGTTGGATCAAGGATCTTCAAGAGTTAGTAACACAAAGCTCCAATCCTCAGCCTGGGAGCCTGTGTACCAAAGCTGCAGACCATCAATGGCAGAGGTGGAGTGCTGCTTCCAAATGGAACACCTGGGACTAGCGTGTGAGCAAATTGCCTGTTCCAGGTTTCTCAGCTGCTGTGTACCCAGAGGTGGGCTCTACAGAACATGGCCTGCACAGAGAAGGCTGCAGTTTTAACAGTAGCTATTTCCCTGGGATTCAGCATCACATGCAGCACCTCTAAAGGAAAAGTGTTTGCTGCTGTTAAACAAAGGCACAAGGAGACAGAAGCACTCAGGAGAAGTGATGCGCAGCTTTAGCACTTCATATCGAGGAAACATCCACTTCTGTTAATAGAATATCAACTTCATGACTCAAGAAGAAGTGCTGGGGGAGGCGGAAATAAGTCAGATGAAAATCAAAAGCAGGCTGAAAAGCAGATGATCCACCTTATGAGAGCTGGTTAGTTGTGATGACACATTGCTACTAAATGCCCTTTGACTCCTCTGTACTGCCACAGAGTAATTCAATTACTTCCCTCTTCTATCCCAGTGTTCCATTCTTTTCTCATCTCAGTTGCTGTTTTTTTTCCATAGTCTTGACTGAGTGAGGTAAATTCCCTCACCCCAAACACACAGAGCTTCTTTATTGCTGCCAGCACACACACCTTAGTGCTTACTGATCTCTTTGTGCCTTAGAGCAGCTCTTCAATGTTCTTCTCCTCTTTGGAGACTGCTTAATGCCAGCCATTCCTTTTCTAGCCCTCTTTCCTGTGACGTTTCCCTCAGCAGGGCCCTTACACCCTGTATGAGAGAGATACCTCACTCTTCTGCTGCAATTCAGCATAAGAAAGGGAGAATCCTAAGCATCCTTCTCTGACTGCAATCTATACCCCAGTCATGCACTGATTACTCTATCTGCAGCCAGTGCTGTGGAGTATTAAGGGTCCTCTCAGATTTTATCTGTCTCTGTAACACTCAGCAGATAAGGACAATATTATTCTTTCATCCTCATAACTTGTGCAAAACACTTGACAATTCACAGCCAAGTTCTCTCAGAGCCGGTGGTGATCAGTAGCACCTGGGTGCCAGCTCTTCAGCCCTCTTGAGCCAGCTGCTCCCCCCATCACTGGTTCTCTTTTGGTAGACTAGACTGTAGTGGGCATTGAGCAGCAAAAGACCTGAGATAGCAATCTTTCAAATTAACAGGAGTCTTCCTACTGACTTCCAAGCTCTGAAATAACCCCAAAAAGTAGAGAGGATACAGGATGTGTGGTGTGGTCCTCAATGCTTTGAGTGCAAGGAGGTTTCTACAAAGGTAAAAGCAATCAAGGACGAAAGCACTTGGTCTAGAGCAACAGGTTTTTAAGCCTTCTTTTAAGCAGCCCCTCTTATGCAAAGTAAGTGAACACGAAATCAGGAGCATCTGCCAAAGCTTATAAGCCAGAGTGATTGTCTGCTCTGAATGCTAATGGGCCTTCCCTGAGATCACTCTGGTCCAACCAAGCCTCACAACTGTACTTTTGAGAGGTATCTGGCCAAAGACAACGCAAAAGTGTGCAGCTCTTAGACTGAGCTTGTGCCAATTGTCATATAGACCACAGCAAGCTGAGAGCTGCTGCCATTACCCACGAGACACATCCTGTAGGAAAGCACTGCCTGTCAGTAATGGCTGGAATAAGTTTCAGCTTTCTTCTCTCTGCATCAACCTGCCCTCAAACTCAGTGTAGGGACTGGCTGGAAACACCAAGCAAAACGATATTGGATATGGAGGAGGTGTAGCTTCCAATCCAGGTGCTTCACATTTCTTTTGTGTTCCTGCAGGCAAGAGAATCTGTCCTCAGCTTTTCCCTGAAGAGAAATTGACTAATGGGGCCCTTCCTAGGTTACCAAAGTTGGGCCAGTCCTCCATGTGCATTGGACTGAACTTGAGGAAAAAGGTAAGAAACAGCCACCTGAGCTCTTACATGCCACTTCTAGGGGCAAAAACAGAGCGAAATAATCAGAATTAGGACAGTTTCACGGTTTTGCTAACTCAGTGGTGCATGGACACCCACCCTACAGTCTTCTGTGAACCTGCTAAGTGAGTGGCAGAGCTGGCAGGACAGATTTCACTCAGCCCCTCAGTGGGTCAGATCCGCCACTGACTGGAACTTCAAAGCAGATGACAAATGTCACCTGCTCAGACTAGTTGCCTTGGTTGTGTGGCTGGTGACACAAGCTTCAGGGGAGGGGGAATTCGGCATGTCTTGGCTTGTACAGAGGGAGGAATTTCCTTGAAATCATTATTGCTCTACCAGCTGTAAAAACTCAGATTCCTGTTTTTGCGCAACCCTTCTCCAAACAAAAGCATTATACTGACATACATCATTACAATCCACACTCTGGCAAACTGGAACGTCAACCATATCTTTTGGCTTCTAAAAGCTTCTAAAAGAAAAGTCAGCAGCTCTAGAGAAAGGGCAAACTGTCTCACAAATTTGGGTGAGGAAGCAAAAAAAAGCCTTACTCTTGGATTTCTGCTGTCTGCCACACGGTGCATGTTTTTGTCTCCTTCACTGCATAAGAATGGTTGCGGCTGCCTGGAAATCCCAGCACAAGGTCCCTTGTCCTCAGCACTGTTCAGTTTCGCTAATCTTTCTAAGGTCTCCCCTTTCCACTGCCTATTACACTTCCCTGTCCTGGGCCATCACTGCTGTTATTCTCTGCCACCTCATCCCACTCTTTCTACCTCTGCCCTTCTCTTTCATACAAAGTGCAACTCAGTCTCTCTGTTGTCTCACTTTCTAATTCATCCATACTCTTTTCAGACCATCTGAAAAAAAGTGGTAGAAGCTAGAGGAACCAAAGGTTTCAAACCTTGGTTTAACCCAGGCAGCAGCTCAGCTCCCCCCTACTGCTCGCTCCCTGCCATGAGATGGGGAAGAGAAAGGGAAGGGTACAAGTGAGAAAACTCCTGCGTTGAGATAAAGACACCCTAACAGGGAAAGTAAAAGAAAAAAGAAGAAAATTAACTCTATCTCTGCTGAAACTAGGATACAGAATTTGCTCTCAGAGCATGAGTGGCACAGGGTGTCCTCTTACTGCCCCAGAAGCAGGACAACACTACAGGATTTACAGAGCCTGAGGGAATGATTTGCTGGAGCACACAATGTTGGCCTAGTGCTGCCGCCATGGAGGTCGGGGCAGATGTGTCATTGGCTTATGTGGCAGCTTGTACTATTGAAAAAATGCCACCCTTGGGCTCTGTCAGCTTGGGCTGCTTTCTGTGCCTCACAGTAAAACGGAAAGCTTCTTTCATCCACAGCCCTGTGGAGAGGACAGGCAGTAGAGAAGGGCTATCCAGACAAATGTCCTTTTCTTCCTGACAGCAATTTGAGATCTGCCCTTTAGACAGACTCCTCCTCAAATGGACAAAATCACAACACTTTAAATAGAAACTTTATCTCACCATAGGTTTGCAACAAAATCAGAGCCCACTAGCTGTCAAAACCCATCTAAGGCCTCATCCAAAACTTCAGCTGAACTTAGCTTCTTGCAACATCTTATCCTGCTTGGTAGTTTTTCTCCTTGTTTCAATAGGTGCCCAGACTCAAGCAAAAAGTGATGAAATAAAAATCCTGGGAGATCTACTATGCATGACTGTCAATGTTTAAGCAGTGCATTCAGACACAGTAATAGTCAGGCAGTGCGGTGCCAGCAGGTAGGAAAACCTTCTGCAAAAGCTTTTCAAACTTGGGACACCTAACTGAAGTAATGAAACATCCAAGCAAAGAATTAGCACAGATACTAAAATGAAGCCTGAAGAGACTTGCCCATGTCAACAGACAAAATCTGCTGCATGCCCAGCCTTACACAAGAAGATAGAATTCCTTGCCTGGAGATGTTTTCTGAACAGAAAGTCCTGGAGATGATAAGCTCTGTGAGATCGTTGGCCCTTGGATTGTACCAGCCCAACAAGCCCATGTTGAGATGACAAAATGAATTCCTCTAAAGTAACACATGGTGTTATCTCAGAGCATGTTACAAAGCTGAGGGGACATGGCATTTATACTGAAGTTCAAATCATCCTTGTTTCATGCACTATGTAATTCTGTGGCCCTTTAGTGATTCTTCAGCTGTGGAGGTCCAAAGTCTAAGGTCAGACTCTCATAAACAGGAATTTACTCGTGCTCAGCTAACTCTGATGTTGCCCTTTGAATGGACACATCAACAACACGAGTTAAGCTGCCTCACCCACTTCCACTCACCCCATCTCTTTTTGATGCTGTTTTGTCCATGCAAACTGGAAGCAGAGATGACAACTCAGATCTGCTTAGAGTGACCTTTGGCTGCAGTGTGAACTGTTTACCCTGGCCAATGGGTAGGATCACCCGCCAGGCTCCAAAATCAACATGACCTGCATGATCTGATGGGCCCAGATAACACCAACAGCAGACGGAGAAATGCCAGAGAATTGTCGTACTCCCAACTACTGCCTGGTGAATTGCAACACTCCTCTACCCAAAGAAAGGTGGGATGTACTCCTCTACCCAAAGAAAGGACACGTGCAGCTTTCGGACTGAGCGCATGCTACACGCCGGTACAGCAAAGGGGACTTGAGCACGCACCCAGATGCTGTTAAATTGGAGTGTTTGGGGCTGCTCGTCACACAAGGGGTTTGCAGGCGCTTCATCCTGCCTGCTTGTACTAACTTAAAAGTAGTCTCACACTTAGAAGTTTACCCCCTTCCAGCGCAGTAGTCTCCTAGGCTGCTGCTAGCACTGATACCTTGCGCTGTTCTCAATCTGTCCTTCAGAACTACACCTGATGCTGCCTGGAAAATTTCCCAGCAGCATTAAAAATCACAGCATGTGTCTGTAGACTTCTTTGTGCCAGACATTCAGAGAGAGCATGCAGCAGAGATGTAACTGTCAGGGCTACGCTCTTAAAAGACTGCTTCTGTCTCAGGGTATGTCTTTACCAGAGATGTCCAACTCCAAGCAGACAGCTGCAGATCTCATTTCAATGAAAACAGTTTATTCCCCTAACAGCTGCCTAACTTCTTTCTTTTCCCCCTGTAAATCTTGCTGCAAAATCCACTGCTCCAGTGTTGCCTTTAATTTGAAGGTCATCTGTGCACAAAACCATTTAACTATTTCTACTGGCACGTCAAGACCAAGAACAACACTATTATTGATGCCAGTCACTGCTGCAACAGCCTCCCAGCCACACTCATTTCCCAGGACTGCTGTTGAACAGATAACTTGTGCTGTCCTCCTCAGCTTGTCCTTGAGAATTCTGCCCATTATTCCTTGGAAATTTTCCCAGAGTGTTTCAGCTTACAGCAGCACAAAGAATCACAGCGCATGTCAGTAGAGGTTTTTGTATCAGACATAGACACAATCCAGTAGAGGCTCACAAGGTTAGCCCTGTTGTATCCTCTCCTGCTTGTTTAGAAAAAAAAAAAAGAAAAATAAAAAAAGGAAAGAAAAGAAAGAAAGGAAGGAATAAAGAAAGAAGTCATCAGGAAGAAACCATAAACCCTTCCTTTGGCAGAAACCAGGCTACTGGTTTTTGGAACTTTTTCTGATGTAACAAAAGACACCGTGAAGGGAATAACTTTGGCAGCAGTGGTTTTGAAGTCCACAACCCCTCACTTTCCTCTGGTTATTTATGCATGTGTCACTGGAAGTATCACCATCAACTACCAGGGAAATAGCCAGCCTCAATTAGGCATCTGAGCAACAAGCCTCTGCGAGTAAGTTCCTGCTGCTGGAACTGACTGATTTGCACCTAAGCAGCCCGGAATTCCCACATTAACCGCTGTCCCGCTTTGCCCGACAGGGGTGACCAGTGGCTGCAGGAGCTCAAGGGCAGGGGACTAGGGTCGTGCCTTGAGGGAAGGAGGCTGCAGGGTGGCAGCGGCGAGCACCTCTGGCAAGGGTGCATTGCCAAGGGAAGGGCAGGGGCCTGTGGTGATCGGTGTGCCCGGGTGCTGCCACGGGCAGAGGGCCTGCGGCTGCACAGGGTGGAAAGTGAAGGAGTGCGAGCGTGAAGGTAGAGGCCGTTTGCATCAGTGCAGCACATGCAGTTTAGCTGATGCTGGAACCAGCTGATTCGTTCCCCTCGACATCATTTGAGTGGACTACTCCCTCTCCTGGGAAAAACTCGTCAAAAATCCCCAACAAACCCACAACTCCAACCGTTTCTTCAGGCAAACAACGCACCCACAGAACTGTTAGGCAGAGAGCCCTGGGGTTGCACAAGCCGGAGCAGGCAAAGTGTGAGACCCCCACGCTGCCCAGGCCCTGTCCAGGCTAGAGGAGCCCGGAGTGGTCAGGCATGCTGCAGTCTTCAGTGCAGAGCTGAGCATTGCTCTGGCCAACAGCCACCAGCCACAGCGTCCTCCCTGCTGTCTGCTGCTGCCAGACACCACCTAAACCTACTCCATGCTCAAACCAGCGTGAGACAGGCCAGAAGCCAGTAAATGGTGCTGGCAAGCACTTTTCAGAGGGACTGCTGGAGTGGAAATGGCTCTTTTCTGGGAATTGGACAGAGATCATCAGTTCCAGTCAGGACTGCTGGTAAGGACTGACATTTTTAGCCAGAGAGTCTGTGAGCAAGGAAGAGGAAGGACAATCACTATGCTTGTGGTGAGAAATATTCACCAATTACTCTTTACTTCTTTAGGATTCCAAAGTCCAGTTAAAAATCATGGCAATGAAGCTGTCTCAGAAGACCTTGCAATAAGATTAGAACCAGCTGGTGGAAAATGGCACATTGCAGCAGCCAGTAAATACCTGCAGGAAGCAGCCCTGGAGAAGCAAGAGGCTGTGCTGAGTTCCACAGCTCATCAGACTGCACCACACTGGCTGATCCTGGGCAGCGACTGATGCCCCTTTGGCCTATCCCTCCTAAATCCTTGCCCACGTGATGATCACCACTGTAGGAAAGTTATAACTTAAATAAACACAATTAAAATGAGAGACGAATTGCTGTTTCACAAGGATTAAAATGGGGGCAGGATTGCCTGTAAGCTGGAAGTAGTGGCAGGGCTGTGAAAATGCCGTAACACTTTCCATATCCCTGGAGCTTGACCCAAGTCCTCCACCTTGGCTAGTTGCATGTGCCATGCCAGCTTTGTGGAAGCTTTCCTCCTGGTGATGCAAGGATGAAACAAAGCCTTGACTCTTCACAGCACTTGTTCCTGCTAAGCACTGGGCAGCCTGCCTGAGACAGTCAGGCCCTGTGAGAGAAGAGACACGCCATTTTTTTAACTACAGGCACCAACAAGAGAACCGTAATGGATTCACCGAATCTAGTGAGCCTGAATAGGTTCTACTGACTGTAACTGCAGCTCTTTGGCAACATGAAAGTCTGACTTTTATAGATATGCAAGGTTAGGGGTGGAGGAGAGCTTTTCCCAAAGGTAAAAAGGAATGGAGGAAAGTTACTGTTGCCCTATGTCTTCTACAAGCCAAAAGAGGAAAGAAGTCTTGCAATGATTTTACTGTAACTATGAGAGTTACAGCTACCTAATTTAAGACTCATAATTCAAACTCAAAAGTTTGCATGACAAGGGAAAGCCCTTGTCCTGAGGAGTTTATAGCTTTGTTAGACTTAGAGGCTTTATTAGGTGACATCGTCTCAGAGGGCTGGAGACCCTCTCCTATGAGGACAAGCTGGGAAAATTTGATCTGTCCAGCCTGGAAAAGAGAAGGTTCTGGAGAGACCCTACGGCAGCCTTCCAGCACCTAAAGGGGCCGATAAGAAAGGCAGGGAAGGACTTTGTACAAGGGCTTGGGGTGACAAGACAAGGGGTGATGGCTTCAAATTGAAAGAGGGGAGAGTTAGATGAGGTGTTAGGCAGAAGCTCTTGCCTGTGAGGGTGGTGAGGAATTGGCACAGGGTGCTCAGAGGGGCTATGGCTGCCCTGTCCCTGGAAGTGTTCAGGGCCAGTTTGGATGGGGCTTGGAGCAACCTGTTCTAGTGGAAGATGTCCCTGCCCATGGCAGGGTTTGGAATGAGATGATCTTTAAGGTCCCTTCCGACCCAAACCATTCTGTGGTTCTGTGATCCCTGTTTTACACACAGAACACAGATCAGGTGTAAAAATTCAAATATTTCAATGACAGGTAAGGAACAACTAGTAAGGCACAGGAACAGGAGAAGTAATAAATATAAGGTGGAAAAGTTAAAAACTATAAAAACTAATATCCATTGCAGCCTTCCCTGGCCAAAGCATCCCCACAGTCCATTTCCCAGGCACCCAAACACAGGGTTTCTGCTCCCAGGGACTGCTATCACTGCTGCTGGGGCTGTGGTGTGGGATGGTTGCCAGGGTCTTGGACTCCACAGCCTCATGCTTGGCCATCACCCCACACACCTCTAGCAGAGGTCACATCTGCAAGCTGGCTGGCTCCACTGAGGGGACAGATTCCCTTTGGCTACCCTCTCCACAAGCTCAGGGAAAGCTCAGGTCTCAGGGCCCTTACCCCACAGATGGCTACAACCACTTTCGCACTGATTAAAAGCATCTACATATGCTTTAGATTTGCAACGGGTTCCTATCTCCTCACCTGCCTTTCTGTGAATCTGTTTGACTTTCTGGATCATCCAACCTAAGCCAGACTTGCGGAGCAGATCGGCATCTGGGTATTATTCTGTTCTATCATGGTTTAGCAAGGAGCTGCTTTTGCTTGGTAACAGGTAGAGGGCCTGCAGTGCAGACCTAGTAAAGAGTTCTCGGACTTTCCCCTGGCTCTTGGGTTCAGAGCCACCTCCAGCCCTGCTGGGCCAATCTGGCACCTCTGCCAGCACTATTTAGGAATTTGAAGTGCTACGGAGGAGGTGTGTGGTACAAGGTGGAGGTGACTATGCAGACCCCACAGTCAGAGAAGGAGGAAGGAAGGAGGAGCACCAGACCAGATACCCCTCTGCAAGCTATGGCGAGAACTCAGTTGTGCCCTTGTGTCGTGGTTTAGGCCCA